>AYEL01032332.1:0-121536 GCA_000484575.1 Olivierus martensii
TTTATCAGACGACGAAAATTGCCTCGTATGGTAGGAGAAAGGAAGAAAGTGATAGAAGACAGGAGTGTACAAAACAGAAGCGAGAGAGAATCCATAATAAGGGGAAGAAAAACCGAGAAAGAGAATAAAAAATTTTACTCTCGCCAGATGGCGCCGCGCGACGCCACGTCTCCTCTCGCGCGCTCGTCGCCAGCAGGTAATCTAGAAACTTACCTCAAAAAGTATATTAGTGATATGAAATAATAATAATGAAAACATTTCAAAATAACTAATATACAGTACATTTATAAGCCTAAGCGGATGAGTTCTCTCTCCCACAGAAAATACATTGTATAATATTATAAATTCTAATCTTCTTCTTCTTCCTGTTTATATGGAGAGCATGGCCCATAAATTCCAATCTACACTAAATACCTTTTATAAATAACTAACGGTAACTTCGATCCACGAGCTACGATTAAACGTCTTAAGAAAAAGATGGCTACTAGAAACCAAAACTGCTTATGGGAAACAGATTACTACGTAATATTATTATTCAATATAGTTCTATATTTTAAAATAACAAACCATCCTTTATTATTTAAATGATTTTGGAAATATTAATACTGGTCAATGTCTTGAAAAATTATAAAACTTCTACATTCAAGAAAAATACACTAAATCAACTAACTGAGGAGGCGCTGTGATACTGAAATTTCCCTATTTTAGCTAAGTGTCCCATCTGTTTTAGTAATCTGTGCTATACATATGGCCGAATGGTAACGCTTTGGCATGTCACGCAGATGAATTCGGGTTAGTATCTAGGGTCCGGCATCTCCTGAAATGTTTTTCGGGGTTTAGGTCTTGCCCGGCGATCCACGTCCTTCATCATCCGGCCGTGGGGTGGGTGTGGGTGAAACCCGTGATTGGAACTGGCCCACCTCTTATTATTCTCACTAATTGTAGAGTCGTAAGAAAGGAAAAAGAAAAAGAAAGAAAGAGGTTATATGTATATATTGTACAAAATGTAACTATTATCATTATTGCTATAATTAATATTTTATATATTATCACAAAATGTTTTTGTTCATCCACTAATACCTCTTTTATGATCGGTCGAAATGGCCGCATGGAAAAGCTTCGGCTTTCCGTTCTGGAGGACTGGGCTCTAATCTCCGTTCCTCTCTTGGAAATATTTATCATAAGGTCATGCTCGTCCGGCTTTCCGTTCTGGACTGGGCTCTAATCTCCGTTCCTCTCTTGGAAATATTTATCATAAGGTCATGCTCGTCAATCCCCGCATCCACAGTCCGGCTGACTCCTCTGCAGAGATGGTCAGCAACGGCCTATCGATCTCTGTCCTCCACAGTCCTAGCTGAACCCTCCGCAAGGATGGGCAGCCTGTGGAAGGGCTTATTAGTATTCTTAAGAATGGTAACTGGTGTCATCTGTTGACAAAAAATGACCTTCAATCAATCCCCGAAACGCCTACTCTTACTCAATGATCTCAGTCAATATAGATCTTTTAAAAAATTACATAGCCAAAATAGAATCCTAAACGTTTTCTAAGGGTTGCGACTATTGGATAACATATCCAGCTAGAGTGATGTACAAAAATTAATCATTTCTATTAATAAATAAGTTAGGGTTAGCGTATAAACATAGTATTTTTTTTATTTTTGTATATTTTACGCCCCCTTTCCAATCAGGGAGATTACTAAGGGGGCGGGGCCAGTTCCAACCACGGGCTGCACCCACACCCGTGGAGGGGGCCGGATGGTGAAGGACGGGGATCACCGGGCCGGGCCCAGCACCCCGAAAAAAGGCGGGGACCAACCCGGGGGGCCCAACCCCCCCCAAAAAATCCGGGACCAGATCCGGGACGCGAGCCCGGGTCCTCCAGCGTGGCACGCCAACGCGTTACCACCCGGCCATCCGGCAGCCAAACATAGTATTTATTGGCAGTGGCCGGATGGCTGTGTGGTAACGCTTTCGGCGTGCCACGCAGGAGGAACCGGGTTTACGTCCCGAGTCTGGTTCCGGATTTTTTCGGGGAACTGAGACCGGCCCGGTGATTCCCGTCCTTCACCATCCGGCCCCCTCCACGGGTATGAGTGCAGCCCGTGGTTGGGACTGGCCCCGCCCCCTTAGTAATCTCTCTGATTGGAAAGGAGACGTAAAATATGAAAAAAATATTTATTGGCAATTATCAAAAAATTCAAACGTTTACTAAATAGATACTGCACGTTTGCTAGTTTTGGAGCAAAAGATGAAACCATAATATGATTTCAGGTACAATGTTTATTATGCAAATTTGAATTTTATATTAAAATATGTTATTTTATTGCAAATTTTTACAGTTGAAATATGTTTGTCCGAATTTGGTTGTAATCTGTTAATTTCAAATAATTATGCGTGGTTTTCAATGAATCGCGTTCATGTATCTCTATAATAATTTATTATCGTTTTCATTTCCTTACACTATAAAACATTTAAAAAATTCATAAGAATTTAACTGATTTTTCCTTTTATAACCCAACAACTTGCGGTTGGTGCAAAAGGGCTGAATGATACCACTGCTCTTACGGCGAAGTCAATGGTAACATTGTATTTTTTTCCTACCATAACTAAATACCATTAACTTATAAAACAGTGTGTATTTACAATTTTTTATACAATAATAAATAATTCTGACAAAGTGAGTAACCAGTATGATTACTACCTTCGCATAAATTTTAATTATGTATATATAATGGGAAAAAGAGAATTCTGTTTTAAATCAGTGCCTATATCTAAGCTTCTCATTAGACTAGATGTCTCAAACATGGTGGCATTCAAGGTCATGTCCATACTTCTCTATAGGAGCATAGAGGGACTTTAGGGCCTGCTCGGCCTGGGCGTAACGGCGGCCTTGGCCATAAGTCTCCATTTACAAATTAATATTGTTACAAAAATAATTGTTATAAAATAATATAATAGGAAAGTTATAGGACTGAATATGATACGTTAATTCACAAAAATTATTATAAAATCTTTGAAATTTTATCCTGTAACACGAGATGGCGTCGATGTAGTGTTGCCATATGGTTGCCGTGAGTGTTGCAATCATGGTGACGATACCTAGTGAAATAAGTACGTTCTAAATAAAGTATTATACTGGATAAATTTTCATAACAGAACACAGCTCATTTAGAACGCTACATAATAACGACTCAACGCTTCACCTGAAATCCAGACTATAACTTTCGCAATTGGAGGAAAAAGCGCCAGCTAAAACCTCCATATCATACTAAAGAAGAATTTTCATAACAAGAAGAAAAAGATAAATTTTATTTTGAGAACGGTAAGAATTTTATTTGAATAATTATAGTTTTTGAAAATGTTATAGGAATTTTTATAATTTAATTAAACTCTGAAATTATTTATAAATAATTATACTTGACAGTAAAGGGGCGTGGTGTCAGATAGTCGACCGTCCATTGATGAGTCGACTATATGGTTTGTCATTTCTTGATTATAAATGAAATAGTTTAAGAGTTGATTTGATAGCTTTTCTATACTTTTTTATTGTGTTCATCGTTTAACATCTGTATATTTTATCGGTGGGAGTATCCCATTATACAATATTGTTATCGATTTCGACGGATAATGCAAGTTGGTTACAATTTTTGCAAAATTACCCCTCCATAAAATTAACATGAATTGATAGATTATGATATCCTGATGAAATGTTTGAAGTGTTTTTAAGTAAACATTTTCATGCATCTGATAAAATGTCTCCTTTTACAACATTGTTAACTTTCTGCTTTTTATTTTAATTGATATTCCATGTTTCTTTGATGATTATAAGTAACTAATCTTTCTGTATAAATTTTTTAATCTGGATCCAATTTATTTGTACTTTTGTTTACTATAAAACAATTTAATATAAATTTTTCTGACAAATAACAACAACAACAATGAATATGAGTATTGTACTTAATCAAAAGGAGTTTATTTATTTTTAGTTGAATATATTTTTTAAATTATTAAATTTATGTAAAATAATAATTTTTAATTTTGTATAAAAACTTTAATAGTTTACATGGATTATTGAAATATTCAGTTTTATAATAATTTTCTACAGCTAAATGGTAGAGTTTTGTGTCACATACAGACGTGATGACATGATGATGATTCCTAAATATGGTTTTATAATAATTGTCTACAACTAAATGGTAGAGTTTTGTGTCACATACAGACGTGATGACATGATGATGATGCCTAAATAGCATGAATATATACAGTACATGCATCCCCGAACATGATAACTTGATATACATTGATTAACACGAATCTTTGATTTAAAGATCGTGTTAGTCCATGTATATTCATTTTAAGAAAGGCTGTCATATAAGTGCTGTTGCATGCGACATGACATGTCTTCTACCAACAGGTAGTCTACTATTTTGCCCCATAAAATAAAAAGGAACTGTTCAGCATTGTTTATTGATGCAGAGAAAATAAATATAAAATAGAAGCAGACAAAAAGAAAATTAAATTCCATTAATAAATCATGCAATAATTTTGAATAATATTACTAATTCAGTTCATTTTGTAGGTTTTTTTTTTATATGGCAGTCAATATTTCCATGTAATTAGATAAATTTCTTGATCAGATTAATACTGATGATAAAAATGATTTCAAACATAAAAATAAAATGATAAAAATGTGTTTTCATTAAAAATTAATTATTTTCAGACAAGAAAAAAATCTGAAAATTTTCTAAATTATATATCCTCAAAGATGAATAAATCTAACTTGAAAAAAGCTAAACTGATAATTCTGTACAAGATTTGAAACTCAAAAACAATTTGAGATGTTACATATGACTTTTATTGCACATGTGTTTAAAGGAATCAATAAAATAAAAAAACAATAATAAAAGCTGAAATACTGATTGTAATAAATGTCATTTTCTCATGTGTATAAAGTATTTATAATCATCATTATAAATGTCTTTATAAATCAAACTTCAAAGAAATTTACTCTAAATGAACCTAATACTTATCAAATTTTATCCTTTGATATGTTTAATGGAAATTTTAATCATTTGAAGTAACTTAAACTAAATTTAGTGACATATCTTAATGAATATTCTAATTACAAGTTGGCACTAAATTACAGTGAAACCCCGATTTTGAAACTTTTCGGGGACTGGCCCAAAAAGTTGAACGAGCCGGGAAAACGCACGAAACGGAAACTCTGGATACGTCATAATAAAAAGTTATATAATTAAAACGTAGGAAGAGGCAAAGTTTTACATTGCACAAGTAAAGGGAAAGTTTTACATTGCATGTATAAGAAAATGCTCGGACTTCCGAAAATAGACGTTTAAAGCGGGAAAGTCGTACGATACGGGAACGCACGCGAGGGTTTCACTGTATTTTATAATTTTTTGTATCTGCGTGGTAGTTCCCAATTTAAATTATTTCACATGATTAAAATTTCCATTAAGCATATGGAGATAAAATTTGGTGAGTATTGGCATCTACACTATAGGAATTTTTGATATTTAACATATATTCCTTCTTCATATTTTGTTTATTATAAGATGTCATTGTACAATGTTAAAACTACAAATCTGCAAATATCACAATGTTAAAGATTTGTGTTTTTTAGTTTACAGTATTGAAAACAATGATTTATAAAATATGAATTAATCAAATAATTTAAAATGTGATATTTCCACAAATGTTAAATCTTTGAATGATCATTTCTCAGATTTGTAGTTTTGCAGTTTTCCATGATATAGACAATCTGTTTCTTATAATTTTAATTATTTTAAATAATTTATTGAATTTTTTTTGTATAGGTTCAAAAATGATACATTTCAATACATTTATTCAAAATGTTACTCCTTTTCTTTGTCTTACTGGAAAAGAACAGATGGAATTACATCACCCAACAAAACTTCTTGACAGTAAAGTGATCAATAATTCAATGTTGCATAAATCTGCTATTGAAATATTAACTGCAGTTTCAAAAGATGTAACTGAAGATTCATCAAGCCATGAATTAGTTTCATGTGAAAAAATAAATAGAAAGTTATTTGACAAATGTCAAATAGTTTTAGATTTGCCTTTGACATTAAAAATGAAAGAGAAACAAGAATTAAGGAAGAAAATAATTGATAACGGAGGGATTGTTTCATATATGATAACAAAAATGGTAAGCTTTTATCTTAAGTTTTAATATTTTTAGCTATCTTAAATTATTAAAATTATAAATTAAAGTGTTTCTATAAATAAGTTTTTTGCAGTTTTATATTTTATTTTTTATATGGAATATCCATATGATTTCATTTAAAAATAATACAGAAATCTATACATTTATTTTCCCAGTTTATAACTAGAAAAATATTTTTTTTCCAGACTAAATTTGTTATCTGTGTAGAAGCAAATATCAATTCCACAAAACAAAAAATAGCAAAAAGATATGGCATTCCAGTAGTGAGAGAAGAATATATTGACACTTGCTTGAAAAATGAAAAATTACTTGATACCAAATCATTTTTGATCTCAAATGAAATACATTTAAATGAGTTTCGTAAAGGAAAGATATTTGGTAATTTAAATATTAATTATTATTTTTAAATTAAAAAATCTTATAATAATAGTGCTCATGTATTAAAGAAATTTAAAGAAATTTAATACATGAAAATAGTGCCATTAATCAAAATTGAATAAAATAAAATTTTTTATAAATGCAATCTAATACTGAGGAATTACATTTTATAATAAAATATTTTATAGAGAAAATTAAAAAATAAATTTACACATAAAAATAACTATACAGGTATTAAGTATTATTTATCATATGCAGGGTGATTCACCTAAAGTGTGACAAGTGATTTTCTCTGCAATCATATTAGATAGGAAATTGATCTAAACAGGAAAATACTTGTATTAAAAAGATCTTTAATTTGATGTATCATTCATTACGCTATGACTTCTGTAAAAAGGAAAAATCGGGGATAAAATTTTTGCAATTATGGCATCATTTTTTTTATTGTCAATGGAAAATTCTTTTTTCATTAAAAAAATTCATTTGATTAAAATTATTCATTCATTTTTCAAATAAACTAATAATTTTTAAAGTACAGTGTTTAAAATCTAGGAAATAGCATGGCTACGTAACATTATTACGAAAATTTTATCCCTGATTTTTCCTATTTACAGAAGCCATAGCATAATGAATGATATGTCAAATTAAAGATTCTTTTAATACAAGTATTTTTCCATCTAGATCAATTTTCTATCTAACAGCAGTTGTGGAGAAAATTGCTTGTTACACTTTAGGTGAACCACCCTGTATAGATAGTTTTTGATTTATGAATTCATGCTTAACAAATTTGAGTTTGCACATTTTTAAATATTAAGTATCAAAAAAGTCAAAAATACGAACATTAATTGAAAATATAAATGCTAAACATTATTAAATAGGCATTTCAAATCATATATGTAGCTATGCAGTATAGGACTGAGTTTATAGCAGAAACTCAAATCATCTATTACGAAAATAGAAAAATCAAAATAGTGGCCAAGTGAAAGTAGTATTCTCTCTGGTTTTATTGGTATATTATTTAAAAATTTATAACTTCCATTCCTGGGTTGTGCCTAAGGCAATAATTCATCTATATTAAAATTCATCTGCTTATCTATTAATAATAATAAAACAAAAATTTTTTAACATTTGTGTGTCATAACTAAATTTTTCAACATTATAATTTGCTTAATTTTAATGGCCATGTTTTCATTTTGCTAAATAGATAAATCATTATTTCATCACAAAATATTATTCCATTCTCAGCAATGCAGTTTGACCATAAATTTTATTATGGTCAAATTGCATTGCTGAGAATGGAACCCCTGATTTTAACATTTATGTCTATGGGAAATTGGAATTCTTTATGAACTCATTCCAAGAAAAAATTAAGTTGTAAAATTGAGAACTACATTTATTAACTTTCACTTTTTTATTGAAAAACAATTATTTCTTGAAATGATTTGATATTTTTTCAAAAACTCATCTAAGAAAGTTTACAATCATTTATATATGTATAAATTAAAGTGGTATGTGCAAATGTACATGCACATGTGCACGCGTACACACAAAAAACTATTTTACAATCATTTGGCAACTGCTAAGCAGTGATATCATTTCAAAATTTATATATGTATAAATTAAAGTGGTATGTGCAAATGTACAGTCGGTTCCATAAAGTTTTGTACCTAAGCAGAAGGTGTTCGGCTTCCTTCCAAATATCATTTCAAAGTTTTATAACTTTGGAGGAATCATTTAGATTATAGAATATAGAGGCCAATGAAGTGAGCCTAGATTTGGCATATAAATTTTTGAGATTGGGACTTGGATTCAATAATGAGTCCTTTGGATAGAAAACTGAAACATTTCTATATGGCCAATTCAGCCAACTGTATCTTATGTTTTAAATATGAAAGAATACATCTGATATGCAGAAGAAACAAAATTTAAATAAATACAGATGCTCCTCAATTTATGAACATTTGTAATTAGAGTTGTTCTTTCATTTTCAAATTTCAGAAAATTTCAAAAAAAAAATCTTCAAGAATTTTATATATTATGATAGTAGAATTCTTTAGCAACAAATTTAATGGAAAATTAAACAGTTACTTAACATATTATTGCAGTATTTCAAGATAGTAAAAATTACACCAAAAATCCTTGCTTTATATTTAGATCTATGAAACAAGTAACATTTAATTGGTCTAGTTATATAATATATTTCATAATACAGTGTATAACTGTATTTTTGAGACCATTTAACAATATCCCAGTTACCTGAATAGAGTGAGAAGTACCTGAATAGTATTTATTAATTTATTTTGAAATTTGCAATACTCTTATGAAAAGCATTCATATAGTGTATCTGATGTTATGACATTCTTTAAATATTTTCTCTACAGGATGTCCTTTGACTTTGAAATTTTTGCACTTCAGATCTATATATTTCTCATAAAAGCAAAGTAATGTTTCATAAATGAGATTTTTGGTGAAAATAATGCTTAATTATTGAAGCTCTTAAAGGGATAAATTAATCAGTATATGATATAGTATTATTATACAGGGTAGACAAGGATAAACTCGGAAACTTTTTACTTGGTAGGGTTCGATTTATCTTGGCCCACCTTGTATATCAAATATAATGAAACCATGATATTTCATTATTTGTAACATATCACGTTAAAAAGATCAAATGATTTTATTCTGGAAGTTGTTTTTATTTTTTTATGATTTAACTTTTCATTGTTTTATAGTTAATTCAAATGCAGAACAACAATTCCGTCCTGTTGAAGTCTCTTTAAATTCACTTACCATATATCCGTATGAAGATCTAAGTGGATATGAACTCATTAAGCCTGTGATTTTGAAGGTAAACTTCAAGTTCTTTCATATTTATGTTAAATATATCTTACTCAATTTTTTCATCTTGTAGGAGAAAGTACATAAAATATCTACAAATAATAATGTCAAATATAATTTTTGTGTAATTGAACTTCATGCTTCATCTAATAAAGAAAATATTGATATTGGTAAACAGTTCTGCATATTTGTAGAAGAAGGACAAATAACTGTGCAAGTAATAATATATTTATTCTATTTTAAGCAAACATTTCATGTTTAATCTGAAATGAAAAATAATTTCAATTATTTATTTTTAGGTTGAAAATAACGTTGAAAGTAAAAAGTTTTGTTATTATCTTGAAACAGCTGAGAAAGCTTTGTCAACTTATAGTCACTTATACTTTTCAAAGACCAAATCTCCTTACTATATGACTGAAGTCATGGAAATATTGAATCCAAATATTGGATCTCCTGCATTTCAAAAAGTAAGTTCTTTAATATTTAAATGCTATAAATATCATAAGAATGTTTTTAATTAACTTTATAAATTCTGTTTTTATAAAAATTTTCTGATATCCAAAATATCTTTTAAATCATTGTTATAATTTAATATATATTGCAGTACAATAATTTTATACGTTAGTGTTAGAATGATGGTCCCAGCACTATTTTATCAAGAATAAATTACACTATCAATAACATTACTGTTAATAGTGAATTATTATTAAGAATAGTAGTAATTAATAACAAGTACATCATACAATAACAATTTATTCTACAAGTACATCATATGTAATTATTACATATTTCTTGCTTTGTCTGTAAAGAACATATATCCATCTAAAATAATTTTAATCTAATCATAAAACTTGCATAATTGTTTACAGAAATCTAATCTATATAATACTTTTAGGTTACTGTTTATGTAAGTTACTGTATTGTATAAAACTACTCGTATATATTTGTAAAGACGTAATATAATGGAGATAGTGTTTGAGAAAAGTTAATCCTGAATACTGTGCCAAATATTAGGAATATCTGAACCAAAATTTTTCTGTAGTAACTTCACTTATATATGTACTAAATGCTATAATAAAGAAAATTTTATGGCATAACAGTGAGCAGCTTAATACCTGATTACATCCTTATCAGAATAAATCATTATATATAAGTTTAAATCATAGTTCAATGTTTTCAAGTACAGTGGTCTCTGGTTATAATGTGGGTTTTCGGGATGGTGATCTGATCCGCATTATAAGACAACAGTGCTATAACCAACAGCTTTTCTTATTTTTAATTTAGTGTTTCTAAATTAGAGAATAAGAGAAAGCTGTCCAATTTATCCAAGAAGGCTCGTAATTTTCCTTTTTCTGCAATCCATCCTCATATTGTGATGGATTTATGTCGATTATGCGATGTATTATATTTTTCTCAGAATCTCTTTTGAACAAATGGGAAACAGGAAATATCCACAGTATATCTGAATCCACAGTATAAACGAGAGCGTTATATCCAGGAAGCACTGTATTAAATACTATATTTAACAAATGATGATTTTTCATTATTTGATATGTTTAAGTAATATTTGTTACACACAATACATATTTTGATGTATACAGTTCCAATTACCAATTGATGTGTACATATTCAGTTTAACACCATTAAACCTCTTAGCACTCATACATGCATATGCTCATTTCTTTCACCTAAAGAATTGTTAAATAAATATCTAATATATTTGGGAAAACTATATATAAGTATAAATATTATTTAGAATACAACCATCCAAATGATGAATACATAGAAACCAATGCCAGTTCGTTTTCAAATTTTAGAAAATTTTAAACAATTTAGATTATAGAATTACCATCATTCTACAATAACTGTTTTTGTATTTTAATTTGTAATTGTGTTTACATAACTTTGGATGCTTTAATCAAGCCAAAAGCATTATCCCAAGATTTTTTTAGTTTTTTTATTTATTTGTGTTAAATAAATGATAAAATTTTTGCCAAACAAATACCAATCACATTTTGTCCATATTTACAATCAGTGATAGATTGAATTTTAGCTATCATCATTTTATAATTTACAATGCAGTATAGTACTGAAATTTTATGATTAGCTTTGTAGTGATAATTACACTATAATAATTATATAATGAGTCAAATATACCTATTTAAATTATGTAAAATTTGATTTACATATTGTTGCTATGAACATAATTTTTATGTAATTTTGGAAGTTCTTATATATAATAATTTTTTATTAATAAAATTTTCTTTTTTTTTTTTTTTTTTTTTCACCCTGATTAAAAATTTTGAGAAACACTGGTCTAGCTGTTAGACCGAAAGTACTCCGTTATTTTGAAATAAATTAGTTTGTTAAAGTCACTACTGCCATTAGTCTCTTTATTCGTTATTGTATAAGCTAAGAAATATTTTTCAAAAAACTTTTTTTGAAGAAGAGAGTTGGGGCTTATACATAGGACAATCAAAAATTGGAACATTTTTTGGAAGATCATAAGATTTGACAGCTCAGTTGTGCAATGTTTCCATCATGCTTTTGAACCAGCCATACAATCCACCATATTTATTCATAACAAAGATTTAGAATTTAAATCTACTGAACAAAGCAATTACGCAGTGGGTCATACAATAAAACATTTCATTCATAGTACTTTCGGTTATTACATTAACCATCTTCAACGAAACGATTGTAATATAATATACTACAATCGAACTCATTTAAACTGTAAATACGCGCATACGTTCTAAAGATATAAACGTATTTTAATTATATATTATAAACTAAAAGCAAGAGATTAATGAAGAAAAATAATATGACAAAGTATAAAAAAAAATAATAAAGAAACAACATGGTTTATCATTAAAAGCTTATTATTGGAGGGCAAAGATCCATGCAGTTGGGAGGTCTATCAGAATGTTATCATTGATTATATACTTTGAATCCATCCTTGAGATTATTTCCAGGGTTTCAGCTATGGGTGCTCTGTTTTTTAGCTCTGTTCTATTCTGACATTATTCTCATAGTATATAGGATAAATGCAGTATTAAAAAAAAGAGATTAAAGACTTAGAATTTTTTCAAATATTTTTGTTAAAAATTGTAGATATGCATTGGGTTGTTCGGAAAGTAATTTTGTTTTTTTCATGAAAATGAACGACAATTTTTTATAGTATATAAATATTTTCAATTATATATTGATCATTTTGGTCCAACACAAGTTGCCATCTTTCAGGTAGTAGCATAATTCCATGCTCATAGAATTTCTGATCTTTGCTTGCAAAAAACTGAACCAAGTAATTTTTGACATCCTCATTTGAACTAGAGTGTTTTGCCATCTAAAGAATTCTGTAAAGACCAGAATAAATAATAATCGTGTTCTACCGTGTATAAAGAAATTTGTAAAGACCAGAACAAATGATAATCGGAGGGTGCCAGATCTGGTGAATATGGTGGGTGCAGTAACACATCCCATCCAGCTGTAACAGCTTCTGGCGAGTCATCAAACTTTTATGAGGTCTGGCGTTATCATAGTGAAACTCTACACCTTTCTGTTCCTCTTCTGTTTGATAAAATCACTCAATTTGTCCAATTGGTGGCAGTACACTTGTGAGTTAATTGTGGAATTGTCTGGTAGAAGTTCAAAAAAATAATTCCCTTGAAATCTCACCAAACAGAGAGCATCACTTTTTTTTTTATGAATATCTGCTTTTGAAGTGCTTTGAACTGGTTCATCTTTTCTGCTCCATGATCTCTTGCATTCAACATTGTTGTAAACAATCCATTTTTCATCGCCAGTTATGATTCGCTTCAGAAACGGATCATTTTGTTGACGTTTCAGCAGCGAATCACAGTTGTCAATGCGATGGAACAAATCTCTTTCTTTGAAAACATGTGGAACCCGTATATCAAGTTTTGAAATGAAACAAAGTCATTTAATGTGATCATGAATGGTCAAATTTGACAAATTCAATCTCATAGCAATTTCTCATGTTGTTATTCGTCGGTTTGATTCAATCAATGCCTTTATTTTGTCTTTATCAGCTTCAATTGGCTTTCCAGGACGTGGTGCATCTTTAATATCGATTGTCAGAACGAAATTTTGCAAACCAATTTTGACACTGGCATTCTGCTGTTAACACATCATCTCCATACACTTTGCATAACGTTTTTCTTGCTTAAATAGCATTTTTACCTTTTCGGTAATAAAAAAGCAAAATATGCTGAAAATGCTCCTTTTTGTTTTCCATTATTGACAGGACACCAAAAATAAACAATTGCACAGAATCAAAAATGTTTTTTTTTTTTACGAATAAACCTTGAAATATCAATATCAAAATGTATAACAACAATAAGACTTAAAATAAAATTGGCGGGTAAAAATACAACTAATGCCATCTGTTGGAAAAAAACAAAATTACTTTCTGAACAACCCAATACAATTGTGCATAAATTAATTTTTAATATCTATAAAAGTATTAATTTATGTACAATTGTACATAAATTAATACTTTTATAGATATTTATATATTAGAAACTGCACAAAATACAATTAAAAATACATTAAGCAATCATATTAGATTCAATTTGCTAGTACTATGTCCTATGGTAGCAAGTGGATGAACCATATTTATTTCTAAAAATGTTTATGAGCTTGTATTTCTTCTCAATTATATTATTAAAAATAAGTGGATATATGTGAATATTAATATTTAAATAAATTCAAAAATATTAATTAATTGTGCACTTCACAAATAAGATCAGATAAAATGTAAATCAATCTTTTTTTAAGAAGTAAACATAGCTACTTCTAATGCACTTATCATAAGTTAATATTAAATGGAAATATAGTGATCTCCAATGTTTCTTATCATTTATAAAATACACAATGATTATTTTGCAGTTAATTTCATATATCAGATTAGTGCTTCTGATGATTGCAGATGTGCTGATTGGCTATCCATTTCTGTCACTTGCAGCAAAATTTCCACTGCATGTTTCAACTAATTTTTTATTTAAACTTTTTTAATTATTTTTATTGAGATTTGGAAATGACAAAAATTTTAATATTTCTTTGATACCTTCTGTTGAACAAACACTTCAATAAAATCATATTGTAAAAAAAGAGACAGGATAATCAGTTTAGATTTGTTATAATATAGATCTCTATCTTTAATAGATTTGTTATTTTTTTTTACTTATTATCAATATAATTTTTTAATATTAAGATGATTTATTAAAACAAAATAATTTTGTAAAATTTATATGAGGGTAATTAAAAATTATACATTTAATTTTTCTATTATTTAATTAAATGAAAGGAAACTATCAACCTTTGAGAAGTAATTCAAATAAAATATCTTAGTAGTAATTTTTAAAATGCAATAAAAAGCATTCATATTTATATATAATGAAATTTATATACTTAGTATACATGGCTAAATAAAATAAAATTTTTAAAAATGATGACTGAAAGAATATTTTTAAAATTCCTATAGACAAATAAATATAGTAATAATTAAACTGAAATTTGTCATTTATATACTTTCTAGTTGCATATAAAATAAGCAATAAATTGTGAATGACAGCAAAAAATTAATTAAAAATAACTTGTAGAAATTAAAAATAATAAAAAATTACACAATAAATAAACAGAAAATAATTTTTTGTTTGTTTACTGTATAATTTTCTATTATTTTTAATTTCTACAGAATATTTGAAAATAGGGATAATGAATAAAAAAAATAAGGAAACAAATTATAATTAACTTATTGAAAATATAAATTTAATAAATAGTTAATAACTAATTAACATTATACTCTTGTAAATTCTCTGGAAAAGAATTTAAAGCTAATCTTCTATTAGCATCAAGTTTCCTTTTAATTAAAGAGCAGAAACTTCCTTTGCCTTATAATCTAATCATTTCTCTCTCTTTTTTATCCAATAATTATACAAAATCAAAACTGTCAAAGTAATTCTAACAATTTCATTTATAAAAACATTATATCATATTTCATGTATAATGCATATTAATATTATATTGTAAAATAACAACGATTAATATACATACCAATTTTATTTTTAAGATCAATACAATAAGAGATATGAGGAAATTGTAGAATTTTCTTCCATTTCTTGCTTTTCCCTTTATTACTGTCTGCCCCTCCTATATAAACAATAAATAATTAAAAATATATTGCAATTATTTATTAAAATATTCTTAAATTATTATATCTTCAATTTTTTAATATATAAAATCTAATAGATTAGAGTTTGAAATTACCGTAATAGTTCCAGACAATCTCAGACTTACGTGGATCTGTATTTATGTTAGATTATTTTTTGCAAATCTAACAGATTAGAGTTTGAAATTAATAGTTCCAGACAATCTCAGACTTACGTGGATCTGTATTTATGTTAGATTATTTTTTGGTAACAAGCCAACCCGAATAATCCATATATTAGTTATTAATACAGTAAGACCCCATTTAACGTGGGGATACACTCCCAGGTTACAAAGAACTAAATGAAACAGCGATAAAAGAGGTCATTTTAACATGTAAATAATGAGGATGGATGAAACAGGACAGTGAATAAAAAATATATACATAGCTTTTTTATTTTATTTTGTAACACGTATTATTACTATTGTCTTACATTAATTATAGACATTTTTTTTTATTGCTAATATCGATTTTTATTCATAAATCATTCGTGAAAAAATTCTTAAAATTAGAAAATAAAAAAAGTTTTAAGAACAAAAAGCAATAATCAAATGGCAGTAAACTATAAACAACAAAAAATATTGATGAAAGAAAAGTGTTCTAACTTCGAAGAACTATAGTTTAAAGTAGGAGCATTCAGGTTAAAATTAAAACAGGATAAATGTTATTTTTATTACTGTAAAATAACACTGATAATCGATCATAAAAATGAACTCTGACTGCAGTAGACTTTCGTATATACTGCACTGCACTGATATCAAACACACAGTGAAACAGCATAGGAGTATCAATGTAACAAATTCCTGCGATTTTGGATTTATGTAAGAAAAACAGTTTCAAAAACCACGCCAAAATAAATCAATAAAGATATACAATTAAAAAAAAAAACCCACATTATATCAAAACAATCTTAAATGGAGCAGTGTTAAGCGAGGTCTTAATGTATCTGGATTATTTTTTAATAATCCAGATTCTACAAGATGTTAAGCAATTGCTTTATCATGCAATTTATGTGCTTATTTTTTAATATAAATGTAATAATGATGTAACACTATTTTTAGTGTTACATCATTATGATACACTAGTACAGTATATCACATGCTCCACAGATATACTGATGTTACACTGTTTTTAGTGTTACATCATTATGATACACTAGTACAGTATATCACATGCTCCACAGATATATCTAAAATAATTCTTAATATGTAATAAATTAAAAATACAAACCTTGCTAATGTGTGAGTGATATAATTGTCTTTTAATGTAGTGTGCTTCAAAATTAAATGTTTACTTGTATCATATGTTGTTAATTCTGAAAAATATATAATCATCATTAAAACATTTTTTAAATAAATAAACAGGATATATAATTTTATCATCAAATTTTATAATTAAGATTCAAACAACAAATTTCAACTATCAACATTCATTCATTTCTAATTTTTAAGAAGAGAGTGCTAGCTGGCATACCTCCCAAGTTGACTAGAGCTGCCCTTTGTACATTCGGGACCCAACCCTTCCACAGCCCTTTGATCCCCCCCTCAGCAACAATCTTATTGAAGGCATGCCAAGTAGTGTGCACTCTGCAAAATGAATAAACGTTAGAAAGATATTCTAATTTATGAAAAAATTTTAAAATTTTATATAAAAAAATTAAATATTTCTCTAAATAATTTTACAAAAAGAATGAAGTTTATTATTATTAGCTATATAATAATTTTAAGTTAATACATTAATTTTCTTAAAATTAAAAGTCATTCTAATTTTTCTAAAAAGTTTTATTAAGCATTTTTAAATTACTTTTTTCTCAGTATTATACATTAGCTTTTCTTTTAAAGAGACTATTTCATCTATTAGGCATTCTTATCTCAATTGTCTGACTTTAATAAAACAAGTTAAATTTTGATTAAAAAAATTATTTGGACTATCAGTCATATCATTAACTTTAAATATTTAATGGACAAAATGATAAATATTACTATTCAAATGATTTTATGTTAATAAAAATATTTATTGACACCTTACCATGAATCTCAGATTCCAGATAATCATCATGTTTAATGATTCTAAGAATAAAAATTTTTTAAAACTAATTTGGCCACAATATGAGACTTCCATTTATACAAATTAGAACATCTATATTAACTATGCTTTATTTCTTCCATTTCTTTCTAAGCAAACCAAATTCAAAAACAGATTAGCCTTGATTTATGAGATCCCCCGATATAAGAAAAAATGTAATTTGTAATAAATATTCAATATATGAGCTTTAACCAACTTTTACAAGAAATTTATAATGAGCAAATATTTCAAAAGTTAAAGCATGCCTTGTTAAAATAAAGAAATATAATCTGTGACAATATCATCACCTGTTCTGGTTTTTATGCATGACTTTTCCAGATTTTTACAAAAAACAACAGTTTCCCTGACTTTTCCATGACATTTTAACAAACAACTAATTTTCATTTTCCCTGACTTTTCCTGGTTTTCAAGGTGAGTGGCAATGTTATCAGCTACTCCTTATAGAAAATAAAATAATGAACCTATAAATATATAAAAGTCTGACCAAAATACTTAGACTGCATGCACAACTGTATCTAATAACTGAAATGCAAAACTAGTGTTATGATAGAGTATGGCCATCATTTGTAAGTTAACAATCATTGAGTGTTTAAATAATTCATTTCTTTCAAAGTTTACAGTAATTTTTATAATTCTGTTTTCTTTAATCCAGAGATTTTTAGATGGACCTGATCAATATATGTGTGTGAAATTTTATTTCAAACTTGGAAAGACAGCAACAGAAATACTTCAACTTTTAAAAACAGCTTTTGGAGAATATGCTGAGTCAACCCATATGTTTTCAGTTGTTCAGGTTCTTTAAAGACGACAACACTTCAATGATGAAAGACTGGGAGGTCTCTAGTTATCATAACTAACAACAATCTAATTCACAAAATTATCCATGCCAATCAGCAATTAGAGAAGTTGCAGAAGAAGCAGGATCACTAAGTCTTGCTAAGATATCTTGACCAATGTTTGACATTGCTGATAATGCACAGCTTCCACTTTTCTGGCTTGGCAGTTTTGACAAAGAACAGTCATCCTCATTCTCCAGTCACAATACTAACTTGATATTTCCTCTTATGACAATTTTTGTTTCCAAAATTGAATAGCTCATTAAAAGGATGATGTCTTCAAAAGATTGAAGAAATACAAAATTTAGAGACTGATCTAAGAGTTATTTCACTAGTGCTTGTAAGGAATGCTTCCCATAATGGAAAAGGCAATGAAATAGTCCCCTGCAATAATGTATAGTTATTGCAGGGGACTATTTCAAAGGGGATCATTTTAAATTAGAATAATTTACTAATAAAGTTTTATAACACTAATCAGTATTTTTTTAATCAAATCTTGTATACATAAATTCACTCCATAAAACAACTATCAATATTTTGCAAAATAAATTTATTCATATTTCAAAATTCATTTATTTTTCAATTATTAGAGGAACTATTAGATTTTTTAATTGAATCATCATAAATATTATGGGAAATGCACATAATGTTTATATCCACTTTAATTTGCATTTAAATGAATTTGGTATATTGTTTTTGTCTTTGTGAAGCTGATTGTTAGTCAATGTAACATTGATTTTTGTCATGATGGCTTTGTCTAAGCATAAAGGAAGTGAATTTTCTAATAGGGATTACAACAGAGGGAAGAATGCATTACTGGAGTATATCAGTTTGTAAGAAAACTTGGGGGAATATGAAAGCATAATTTAAAGTGTTAAAGTCTTTAATAAATTCTTTATTCATAATTTTATGGAAATTTCAAATCAGAGGACGAAAAAATTTTAAAAAAGCAAAACATTGTAAAGTAATTATGAATAGGCTAGTAGATAAAATATTTGTGTTGAGCTAATACATCTTAATGTAATATATATATTAACTCAAAACATTTCAATAAACTAACATGAAATTTTTTCAAATAATCATTACTTTAAAATTGTTCTGCATCATATCAACAACAATGGCTCAAGCAGAATGTTCCTTCAGTCAATTGTTTTTTAGAATAAAAGATATATTAAGATCTACATAGAACAAAATACTTTGAAATATAAAGTAGTCAAGAATTAGCAGATTAAGTTTCAGACAGGAATTTCCTTAAAAGCATAAAAATTTAGGATTTTTTTAGAGAGTATTAGTTTTAAGAAAAATAATTCCCAAAAAACAATACAGTGAAACCTGTTAAAATGACCACCTGGCTTAAAGGACCAAATTTCAAAAGCTGGTTTGTTTCCCATAGGATGTAATGCTATTTTTGTTCTGTATAGTGAGCACCTGTCTAATGTGTATATTGATCACTCACATAGTTTTAAGAAATTTTAACCTGCTAAAGTGACCAACTAGATTCCTTCATGAAATTAATTATATTTTTCTTAGAATTTTTCCATTAGATAAAATTCTAAGAATTAATATTTCATTAAGCACCTGTCTAATGTGTATATTGATCACTCACATAGTTTTAAGAAATTTTAACCTGCTAAAGTGACCAACTAGATTAATTTCATGAAGGAATTATATTTTTCTTAGAATTTTTCCATTAGATAAAATTCTAAGAATTAATATTTCATTAAATTTTTGTTATGATAAATAGCCTGTAAAAGCAATATAAATAGCCTGTTAAAGCAATATATTACAAAGTAAATATTGTAATACTGTTGTATATGTACTTTTATACAGTATTTTAATTTAGGTTTCACTATGTTAAATGCAGATATACAGGTTAGTATTAATTGTAGTACAGTATATGCTTGCTATAAGACTGTTTGCCAGAAGGTGATGTGCTATATTTTGTCATTATCGTTTCACTAAAAGTTGACAATTTTAATTAATATAAATTTGCAATTTGGATTACTCTGTTCACAGTTCATTCACTGCAGTGAAAAAAATATCCCTCTTATTCTGTCAAAATCCTAAAAGCTCAGTTACAACAAAAATTGGAACTGATTAATTTCTTGAAACACAATACACAAAGAATAACTGCTGAGAAGTTTGGAGTCAGCAAGACATGTCCATAACAACAATAAGTGAAAAACTGAGTACCTCAAGTGCTATGAAGTTCAGAATGAAAACGGGAGTTTATTTTAACATGCAATTTTCATTAATATGTGTAATTTTTCTTTTTAACATTCCATACTATAACTTAAGAAACTGTGGGAGATTTTATTTTCATCATAAAAAATGATGAAAAGTGGTTCTTTTCTTTTGAGGGAAAGGGGAGGATCACTGTCCTGTATACTGACCAACTGTAAAAAGATACCAATCAGGTCGGTCCCGAGAGATGGTCACTAAAAGGTTTCACTGTATATTTGATGGATGTTACAATACAAATTAACTATTGCAGCAAGCAATAGTAGTAATTTTCACTTGGGATAAAATAGTAATATTGCAGATAAAACCATATAACTTAAGATGAAGGAAGTGAATGTTCTAGTGGGCCCAAATAAGAGGAAGTCAGAATCTAATCATTTAAATTAAAATTTGTGTTGAACTAAAAATGAAAATTTGATAAAAAATTTATGATATATAAAACAATTAAATTAAAGAAAAAATAAAAATTAAATATAATTAAAAAATTTAGTTTTAATGAAAGATATATCAAATAACACTATTTAAAAAGAAAAACTGTTATTTAAATATTAGATTTAATAAAAAGAAAATTGCTCTTTAAATATTAGATTTAATAAATCAGAAAAAGAACAGTAAATTCTTATTTCGTTGTTTTGATAAGAGCATTTTATCAACAGTTTGCTACATTGATGAAAAATATCTGCATAGTTAAAAAATATATAGTATATATGAATTTTATCAGAATATGAACTTCCCTTATATGTTTCATTCAATAAATGGTTGAATATCTTTATCCCCAAATGTGTTTCATTTATTTCCATAATTCTAAAATATAAAATTTTAAAATATAAAAATCATACCTAGGAGGCAACCCTTGTCGTCGTCTCTGCCCTTCCATTTGCATTTGAATTTTGACTAGATCAGTTGGACTTGCTACAAATTGACCTAAACCTCCTGCAATACTCCCACCTAAAACAGCTTTCCTATTGAATGCAATATAGTTTAAAAAAATAAATTATTTCTAAGGTAGTAGAACAAACAGAAGACTGCAGCAATTTTAAGTGTAGCAAATTCTAATTTTTACTTAAAAATTTAATTAAACTAGTTATTTAGTAAAAATTTTCAAATAATTCATAAAATATTCTCATTATACTCATTTTATAATTATGAATTTGAAAATTATATCAAAATTCATATTATAAAAATTTTATTTAGACTAACCAATTTGAGAGAACTTAAATTTTAGATTTCATAATTTGATATTACAATCTACTTAGTATCAGATTAACAAATATAAAAATCTGCAATATTTACATTTTGGATTATTATAAATTATTACATTTCATTTATTTCCACATATTTAACAATTTACTTATGTGCTACTGATAGCATATGCCAGGGATGTTTGACTTTTTTTACTATACGAACTACTTTTCTATACTAACTTGTAAGTTATTCGGCGATGTATTCTTGTAAAGATGTGTTCTTGTAAAGATCACGTTCACATTCCCTCAACCTGATATCTGATTATGTATAACTACGCAGTTAAATGCACTCACTCACTTCGGAGGATCACTCTCCCAGCCCTACAAACTATTTGTATATTTAAAAATTTATTTATCACTTTTAATTATAGGTTAGAGTTATTCTACAAAATAGCTATTCTGCAGATTAAATCGAAAGTCGTGCAACCGGCCCTCAGTGATCTACTCTCTTATATAGATAACATTCCCCCAACTTGATATTTGATTATGTACAACTATGCAGTTAAATGTGATCACTCACTTCGGAGGACCCATTCTCCCAGCCCTAAAAACTTTAAAGAAACTAAAAACTTTATTTGTGCATTTAAAAATTTATTCATCATTTTTAATTATTTTAATTCAACAAATAAAACAAATATAATGAAATAAAATATTTATTTCTCTAATTTGGAAAACCAAAGTTAGAAAAAACAACAAATTGTTTACAAACTCATAAGTTATACGAAATGCTGGTTAATAAAAAAAAAGTTAATGTGAAATTTGGCATTGTTTGGAGCTCACAATAGTTTCATAATCAAGTTGATATGAAGATGTGGCCAATCACAGACAATCATCCAAATGATCATTTGTAATTTGGTTTCTTGATTTTTTAGGACGTTCATATTTGAAAAAGTGGATTCTGACAAGTATGTCGATCCAATGATCATATTTGAAAAAGCAGATTCTGATAAGTATAGGGATTCGAAACACGACAGAATTTTTTGCACAATATCAGTTTAATATTGGAAGCTTTTCATATGTTTACTTTCAAATGATAAGAAAATTATTGATTTGACAATTTTAACGAAAAATAAATAAATAATAGTAATACACTTAAAGAGAATAAAAAAAATAATACAAAATAATGATAAATAAATTATTATGTTTTCAGTTTTAAATTAAATTTGTAAGCACGAATCAACTTTGAAGGAATAAACAAGAGATCGACCAAAACTCGCTCCGCGATCGGCTGGTCGATTGAGCTCGATGGGTTGAACACCCCTGATATAGGGTATGCTCCAACATACAAATGTTTTGACTTATGTAAGGTTTTGTTGAATGATCTATCTAAATAACTCAAGAAGTTTCTGTACGTAATACTGTATTTCAATGATTAATAAAATGATATAAATGGCAAATTTATTTCCTATTATCTTAATAAATTCATTATTGATCATTTATTCTCCATGATTATAATTTTTAAACTAAATTTATTATATTTCTTTATTTTAATAATAAGTTTTATACTAAATTAATAATATGAAAATTTTAACATTTTTTTTATTAATTTATTACATTTTGAATTTTGTTTGCTATATTTTCAGAGAAATTGCATTGAATTTGCTTTGAAATCCAAGCCAGTTCGTCGTTATATTCCTAAGCATAGATTACAATATAAAGTGTGGTGGTTTGTTACATCACAATATTTTGAATATGCCATTTTTATTCTTATTATGGTTAATACTTTGGTATTAGCAATGAAGGTATGAACACTTTAATATAAAATTTTCCAAAATGTAAAATTATTTTATTAAATAATTTATCAAATTTTATTTTTCTATTTTTGAATTAAAAATATGTTTCTATAAAATATACACTTATGTGATGATTGATTTTATTAGTATTTGATATTCCTTTTACAAAAATTAATTATTTTCTTATTCATATTGTAAAAATTTCATTGATTTTTATATTAATATGTAATATCACTCTGCACTGTTGACAAAAAAATTAAAGCCTGTGATTCAAAGCATCTACCAATAACTAAGTTTAATTATTATATAAATTAATTGTAAAGATAATATAACTATAGTTCTTAAGTTCAGATATTTCATTATATTTATGTTGTTATTAGAGATGACTGTATTCTCAATAGGAACTTATCAATGATGTCATTAGTGGAATCATTGTGATAAATTACATGAACAGCAATTTGTTTTACTTTTTAACTTTAGCAATTAAAAATAATTCAACAGTTTATGAAAATCCAGAAAAGTTGATGCCTACACCATCAAATTACTGAGAAAAACTGTTAAAAATTAAAAAGTACTTGTTTAATAACATAAGTTAAAAGGGGAACACTGATGAATTTTATGGAAAGAAGATTGTCAGGATCTATAGACACAAGCTCAACCTTTTTAGGCAGAAATGTTTAATAAACATTTCTGCCTAAAAAGACTGAGCTTGTGTCTATATATATAGATCCTGACAATCTTCTTTCCATAAAATTCATCAGTGTTCCCCTTTTAACTTATGTTATTAAACAAGTACTTTTTAATTTTTGACAGTTTTTCTCAGTAATTTGATGGTGTAGGCATCAACTTTTCTGGATGTTCAGTTCAATTCAGTTTTCAGGCAGAAATGTTTAATAAACATTTCTGCCTGAAAACTGAATTGAACTGACTGAGCTTATGTCTATATACATAGTGAATAAAAACTTCATTGTAAAATTTTGTGTACTGATGGGGGACCCAAAACAAGTCGAAAATGTCTTATGAACACATGGTCTAAATGGCACTGTTTTCGAGTTATAACCCTTTAAAGCTAGTCAATCACCATCGAGTACACAAATCATCACGACGCGTTGTGTTGCCAAGATGCGTCGCTCGCCTTCTTACTATCCGGTAGTAAGTAGGAGAGTGACACAATATGGATACATCTTGGCAACATGACGCGTCATTTTGATTTGTGTGTTTAATGGTGATTGGTTAGATTTTAAGGGTTATAACTCAAAAATGGTGCCATTTAGATCATATGTTCATTAGACATTTTTGACTTGTTTCGAGGTCCCTATCAATACACAAAATTTTATGACGAAGTTTTTCTTCACCCTGTATATATAAAGGTAGAAAGTTATGTCCTTGAATTGTGAGAATCTTACTGTTAATATTCAATTAACCTGAAAAATTAAGATATTTATTAAAAAAATTTAAAATTCTTTTATTAAATAGATGCATTCCTTATATTTAAAAATAAATAAACAAATAATTGCTAAAAAAAATAAAAAATATAACCAATCACAACAAACAGATATAATTCTGATCACACAAAATGGATTCCAGATGAATAGTAAAATAAAAATTTTCTTCAAAATTGCAAACTTCTACACTGTCATAACAATTCATAAGTAAATAACAACAGCACTAAGGCAGGATATATATTCATAACTTAAAAGCAATTTTGAAGAAAAACAATTCATAAGTAAATAACAATTCATAAGTAAATAACAACAGCACTAAGGCAGGATATATATTCATAACTTAAAAAGCAAAAAACAACATTTAGAAGTAGTAGCACTTTCGATTTATTTGAAATCCTCATCAGCTACAAATTAAAATATAATAATGGAACGAGTTCCATAGATCACACAAAAAATTCTTAACATCAAAAACTGTTACTATAGTAACATAACATAAAATAAGTTTCAATGTACAAAAATAATTAACAAATAGTAAATAAAATTAAATATAATATATAGATTAATAAAAGACATATAAGATATAAATAAAGAAATTAATTTGCATAAGATGTTAATTTAACTAAATAAAGTTCATTTTAAAGACAGTTAAATGGCAAGATATTAATTTTTATTTATGCACAATCTCCAGGCATTGTTGATAGCTGTGAGGTCCAACTTATTAATTGTCTTAACAATCTTGTTTCTCTTATCAAAAATGGTCAACATTTCTGCTATCTTGCCTCTCTTAGGGTCCTGCTCCTTCATAAGTAATCTAGCGTTATTCCAATCTACATATAGGTCATTTATTAGTGTCCTTTGCACTAAGGCTGTCATAGAGGCATTATTTTGGATGTCTCTTCTATGTTCGGAAATTCTTCTCTTGAGAGATCTACCTGTGTAACCTATGTAGTTAACACTTTGGTTATTGTCTTTTTCAAATGCTGGAATTTCATAAACACCTGGAAGATATATGGGATCGATTTTATCCTTATCGCTCCTTAATATATTAAACAAGGTGTTCCTCCTGCTGAACGTGAGCTTGTGGCCAGTAACTTTTTCTAATTTTCTCTTATACTTCAAAGTAATGTCATTTATGTCAAGGGAATAGGTTGGTCTGTTGTTAATCTCTTCCTTATTGTCAGTTCTCTTATGTTTACATTTGTTTAACTTATCCCATAAGCGTGAAATGGTATTTTCTGAATAGTCATGTTGTACTGCATGCTTTTTAATCCATTTAAGCTCTTCATCTGTACTTTTAGTCGTCATACAATACGTTAATATTCTCTGGAGCAATTCCCTAAACACCGCCATTTTGACGATGTTTAGGGCATTGCTTATTCAGAAAATACCATCTCACGCTTATGGGATAAGTTAAACAAACGTAAACATAAGAGAACTGACAATAAGGAAGAGATTAACAACAGACCAACCTATTCCCTTGACATAAATGACATTACTTTGAAGTATAAGAGAAAATTAGAAAAAGTTACTGGCCACAAGCTCACGTTCAGCAGGAGGAACACCTTGTTTAATATATTAAGGAGCGATAAGGATAAAATCGATCCCATATATCTTCCAGGTGTTTATGAAATTCTAGCATTTGATAAAGACAATAATCAAAGTGTTAACTACATAGGTTACATAGGTAGATCTCTCAAGAGAAGAATTCCCAAACATAGAAGAGACATCCAAAATAATGCCTCTACGACAGCCTTAGTGCAAAGGGTATACTAATAAATGACTTACATGTAAATTGGAACAATGCTAAATTACCTATGAAAGAGCAGGACCCTCGGAGAGGTAAGATAGCAGAAACGTTGACCATTTTTAATAAGACAAACAAGATTGTTAAGCCAATTAATAAGTTGGACCCCACAGCTATCAACAATGCCTGGAGATGGTGCATAAATAAAAATTAATATCTTGCCATTTAACTGTCTGTAAAATGAACTTTATTTAGTTAAATTAACATCTAATGCACATTAATTTCTTTATTTATATCTTATATGTTTTTTATTAATCTATATGTTATATTTAATTTTATTTACTATTCGTTAAGTTTCAAAGTACAAAAATAGTTATCTTATGCTATGTTACTATAGTAACCGGTTTTGATGTTAAGAATGTTTTGTGCGTTCTATGGAACTCGTTCCGTTATTATATTTTATTTATAGCTGATGAGGATTTCAAATAAATCTAAAGCGCTACTACTTCTAAATGTTGTTTTTTGCTTTTTAAGTTATAAATATATATCCTGCCTAGTGCTGTTGTTATTTACTTATAAAAATTTTTTCTTCTCACAAAATTTGAATTATTTTTCGGTAATTAATTTTTATAAATTACAGGACACAAACATAGCATCCCCATCACTGATTTGGAATAAAAAATTGACATTTTTGTGCACAAAATATTAGTTTAGCCATTGTAAAAGTGTTAACATTAAAATATTTTTAAAGTACAAAAGTGTTACCAAAATCAGAATTTTCACAACACATGATCTTTGAATATAAATTGTCAAATGTTCATAAAGAGCAGGGGTTATCCATGGTTAGTTATTATTAGCTTGTTGCTAACTGGATTTATTATTGTTTTTCCAGTACACATAGAGCCATCACTAGGTACACTGCTAGCCTGGTTTTCATTATTAGATATATGTATTATCTTCTGGTGAAGATTTCCAGAGATTATATTAATAGACCTTCTTTTGCATTTTGCAATGTTTAATTACTATTGTGTCTTCCCATTAAATATTCAAATTATACTCATAGAAATGTTTACACAAAACTGTGTTGATGTAGATGTGACAGATGTCTTGTTAGTGTTCAAGTATACAGTCTTCCAAATTTCATAGGTAATGTCAACATATTCCTCATGGCAGTTGAGGTCAATGTTGAAGATGGATATTACATATATCTCTTACTTTTATTACTGTCAAACCTATCTTTCTCATTTCTTTAATACATTATAGATGTTATAATGCCTCAAGAAAACAAACTTGTTTTTTAGCTTAATGGTAGTTTTTTGTTATTCTAAACTCTGACATTTTGTAAGGTATTTTTATATACTTTTAGGATTCCACATTCATTGGTTGATGTGCAAACGAATATGTACAATGATTAAAGATCTGGCAATCTTAGTTTTGGATAATATACACTTTTAAATTTATATATTTTATATAAATTATGAAAGTGCTGTGTATTGTTAGATATGCTGAATGAATAAAACATTTGATCGAAAAATTGAAAAATTAAAAACATCATAATGGATAATATCTTAAATACTTCAAATTTTCAATCATATACTATTTTTTTTCTAGGAAATCATTTAATTATAGTCAGAAACTATAGTTAAAATATTTCTAGAAAAATAGAATAGAGAACTCTAGAAAAAGGTTTTTTAAGAAATAAAAATAGAATATTAATTTTATAATGATATCTGTGTTAAAGTAATTTTTATTATGTATTGAATATCTATAAATTATTAATAAATAAGTTATATATTTCTTAATTTTTGTTATTAAATTTAGTATTATGGTCAGCCAAATGTCTACACACAAAGTCTGGATGTTATGAATATGATCTTCACCTCAGTATTTGCTTTTGAATTTCTATTGAAATTAATGGCTTTTCGCTTTAAGGTATGTTAAATATAATATTCTATAGTTTTTAAAATCTTATATTTTCTGATCTTAAAGCTTTCATTTTTGAAACAATTATTATAAATCATAATTTTAATATTTATTATCATTATAAAACATTAATAAATTTGCCCATTAAATATGAAGTTTAAAATAAAATACTTAATTATTAATGCAATTGATGTTGACTTAAGTTAATATCATGTTTTTGAATCTAATAATGATATATATATAACAGTGTAATGAAAAGTGTGCAAATACAGATATTAAATGAATATTTTAGTTTAAATTATTTTAGCACATTTATAAATTTATAAAAGATTATAAGTTGAACTGATGATAAAGCGGTTATTTTCAATTTAGTAATTTATTAGTAAAATAAAATTAGATAATAGGAAAGGATATATCTGCAATTTTATATGTATAAAATAGCCTAATACAAAAATATAATGAACATTTACATCTACTTTTGGAAAACTTCAAAATAAATTAAAATCCAAAACAAGCACTGAGACAGATAGACAGTTCAGATTTTAACAAGATTCTATAGTACTTTTAACCAAAAAATGATCCTCATTAGTGGTAGAACTACTTGGATGTAAAAGAATTACATAGAAAATCAGTTTAGAACAAAATTTAAAATTCTAGGTTTTAAATTAAATTTAAAAACTAGTTTTTTATGTAAATTCTTTTACAACTAACTAGTTTTTCTGCTGGTGAGAACCATTTTTGGTTGAAAATACTACAGAATCTTGTATTTTTGTAATATGTGAATTATCTACCATCTCTGCTTGTTTTAGATTTTATGTTATAGTCTAATACTCCATTATATTACAGAATCTTGAAAGAAATATTTTATTTATATTTTTAAAATTTAAAGATTATATATTAATTAAAGATATCTATGTATAGATATGTCTCTGAAGTTAAGTTAGTATATTTTAAAATAACAGATAGCTAAACCAAAAAAAACTGCTTTTTTAATAAATTAAGCTTCAATCATTGTATAGGTCATCAAAATCTTTAAAATGGTATATTATCTATTTGCAAATTCCATTTATTTTTTACTTTTGATAATATATACCGTGAGTTTTTCTTGAAACTGAACACACTGAATTTTGGCATCGAGCCAATTCTGAAGATTGACTACAAATCGTCCCGTGATTGACTTGTTGGCCACCCCTGGTATAGGGTTTTGAAAAACAATTCATCTACATAACTAAGGGATCACCTGTATACGGAATAATTAGAATACACATCTCTCAATTAGAATGTTATATATATATATAAACCTATAAACTGCTGTTGAATGCTATGCTATTATTTTGAGGGATTATGTTTATTACTATTATTAAGAATTAGTTAAAATATTAGTTTAAAACAACTAGTTTATATAAATTTGAAATGTATTTTTATACATTTCAAATTTATATAAACTAGTTGTTTTAAACTAATATTTTAACTAATTCTTAAAATGCATTTATAACTGCAAACTGAATTATACCAAGAAATATTGAATAGTACTGGTAAGAATAAATTGTGATAAAGGATTGAAAAAATTATCTTCAAACACCAAAAAAATTATTATAAATACCTATGTATCATAATATAAGTTCAATGAGACTGCACTAAACACAAACTAAAAATAATAATACTACTCAAAAGCCCTTTAGCAATCAAAAGATTTTACTCATTAATGTTTTCAACACACTTGGCGTCTTCTTCAGCTGCTACAACACAACTAACCTTGCTACACTAAAATAGGAGACCTAACTACATAAATTAAACAAACACGACAAAGATTTAAAAGGCAGGTCTATATCTGGAAGCACTCTCATTAATACCACCTACCAGTAAAGCCATGCATTTCGTTACGATTAATCTAGGAATACATTAAGTATATTATAAACAAATTTGTATAATTTTGTATGATTTTTACAACAAAGATTTAAAAGGCAGGTCTACATCTGGAAGCCCTCTCATTAATACCACCTACCAGTAAAGCCATGCATTTCATTACGACTAATCTAGGAATACATTAAGTATATTATAAACAAATTTGTATAATTTTGTATGATTTTTGGTTTTTGGTGCACATTTTTTTACAGTCCTCGATTTTCGAACATTCAACATTCGCACACACTTCCAGAAACCAATTATGTGCGAAAGTCGAGGGCCGCCTGTATACTTAATGTATTCCTAGAAGATTAGTCATGTAATGAAATGTATGGCTTTACTGGCAGGTGGTACAAGAAGAGCATTTCCAGATGCAGACCTGCTTTTTAAATCTTCGTCATGTTTATTTTATGTAATTAGGTCTCCTGTTCTAATGTAGCAGGGTTAGTCATGTTGTAGCAGCTGAAGAAGATGCCAAGCTTTACTGGCAAGTGGTACAAGAAGAGCATTTCCAGATGCAGACCTGCTTTTTAAATCTTTGTCATGTTTATTTTATATAATTAGATCTCCTGTTCTAATGTAGCAGGGTTAGTCATGTTGTAGCAGCTGAAGATGATGCCAAGTGCATTGAAAACGTTACTGAATAAAATCTTTTGACTGCTAAAGGGCTTTTGAGTAGTATTATTACTTATGTATCATAACAGAAAGACAAATTAATTTATAATGACTTTCATCCCTTTTAAAAGAGATTCAGTTCTCTATTAATTAACGATAAAATTGTTATAAATGTATCTTGAACTTACACTAAAAGTTGAAGTACAGGTAGGCCTCGATTAGTGCGAGTTCGAATAATGTGATTTCGATTAGTGAGACTAATTTAGTTCTCTATTAATTAACAATAAAATTGTTATAAATGTATCTTGAACTTACACTAAAAGTTCAAGTAGTTCAAGTACAGGTAGGCCTCGATTAGTGTGAGTTCAAATAATGCAATTTCGATTAGTGAGAATTATAAAATTGATACCGTTTTTCAGTTAGTGCGAGCAAATATTTGATTAATGCGAGTTGTAACAAATCGGACTATCCACTCAGAATTGGCGGCCAGGCGGCGTTCAACTTCCACTTTCGATTCACTATTTTGGTTTCAATTTGGCGGTTGGTTTGATGATGGTATGAGACGATTCACCTGGTAACTTATTAATTTAGATGATGAACAATGATGTAAAATATGAAAATAAATGTTTTAATTTAGATGATGAACAATGATGTAAAATGTGAAAATAAATATTTAATTTAGATGATGAACAATGATGTAAAATATGAAAATAAATATTTTTTAAGCGGTTGGTTTGATGATGGTATGAGACGCAATTCCTGGTAAGTTATTAGATTTGGCAGTTGGTTTGATGATGGTATGAGACACAATTCCTGGTTGTGATTTGGTGGTTGGTTTGATGATAGTATGAGATGCAATTCCTGGTAAGTTATTAATTTAGATTTTTGATGATGGTATGAGATGCAATTCCTGATAAGTTATTAATTTAGATGGATGAAGAACGATGTAAAATATGAAAATAAATATTTCTTAAACAGTTAGTGTTAAGGTTAGCGTGGTTATTCATCGTGAAACTTAGCTAATGGCCGGAATCTCACAAGATCGGCTGAAAATAAATATTTTTTAAACAGTTAGTGTTAAGTTTATTGTGGTTAACATCGTGAAGGTTGGCTAATGGCCGGAATCTCACAAAGCAAGAACCTTCGTGAAACTTAGCTAATGGCCGGAATCTCACAAAGCAAGAACCAATCCGTGAAACTTAGCTAATGGCTGGAATCTCAGAAAGCAAGAACCAATTACTGTAAGGTCGGCTAATGGCCAGAATCTCACAAAGCAAGAACCAATTACCATACTTTACATATAGTTAATACTTCGAATAGTGCGAGAAATTAGTGGAACCAATTATTTGCACTAATCAAGGCCTACCTGTAGTTAAGCGCTTTCGGTTTTATTAGCCCACTTCAATTACAGAAAAATTCAAACACTTATATAGAATGTTATTTTTTATTCTAAAGAACAATCACTATATGAACTAGTATAAGCAATTGGGTGGATGTGCATGAAAATTTATATATAGGGATTTTAATATTTACATAAATTTTAGAACATTTAAATACATATCAAAACGAAGAAAAATGTCTAAACTATCTAATTTATATAACAAAAAAATTTTTTACAATATGTAAAATTAAATATCCATATAAAAAAACCAAAGTGTTTAACTCAGGTAGCTTCTCCATGCGAGGCTAATCTCCTTAGGATCTACACTAATTAAGGCCTACCTGTAGTTCAGCGCTTTCGATTTTATTAGCCCACTTCAATTACAGAAAAATTCAAACACTTATATAGAACGTTATTTTTTATTCTAAAGAACAATCACTATATGAACTAGTATAAACAATTGGGTGGATGTGCACAAAAATTTATATATAGGGATTTTAATATTTACATAAATTTTAGAACAACATTTAAATACATATCAAAATGAAGAAAAATGTCTAAACTATCTAATTTATATAACAAAAAATTTTTTACAATATGTAAAATTAAATATCCATATAAAAAACCAAAGTGTTTAACTCAGGTAGCTTCTCCATGCGAGGCTAATCTCCTTAGGATCTACTTTGTTCACTAGTTTTACAGGTAATCCTCTTTTTTCATAAAAAAATAAATAAATAAAATTAACTTTCTATGTTAAATATTTGAATTTTTTGGTAACTATAGTGGGCTAATAAAGCTGAAAGTGCTTTTACAGTACTTTTAGTGTAATTTCTTTCTTTTTTGAGATTTAATATTTCCTGCCATTGAGCTGCTTTTCTTCTCTTAGTTGTTTACATTTCGGCAGTATTATCTTGAACTTTTTATAATAAATTTTATGCAAATAACTAAATGAAGTATTTAAATTTTTTTTTTTTTCTAATATGCAGCACAATCTCAAAAATGGATTGAAGAAGACTGACTTGACAGCTAAAATATATTTTCAAAAGAAAATGTTAAACATAATAATGAAGTCTAATAAAATAAGTTCCTCCGAAATTGGATCTGTTTCAAACTTTTTCGTTTCATTGCTCTAGTTGAATATGGCAATTTTATTTTCCATTATTAGGAGTTTTTCAAATCCTTTCCTAGAATTATATCAACGAAATATGTCTTTGTTCATTTCTGGCTATTTACTTCATACTATAGATTTAAAAAAAGCAAATAACTCAGACTTAAAGGAGAATAATATATTGTTTGAAATGTACCTATGCCTTACAGCAGTGTTTTCCAAACTGTGGGGCATGAACCACTGGGGTGCTAATCTATTGCAAGGGGGGTGTAAGAGAGTTTACAAAAACATCATTTTTGAGACAAACAAAAAAAAAAATAAATTCAAATTGTTGTAAAAAAATGAATCAGCAAAAAGGTTATAAATACAGTATATATATTCATGTAGCCAAAAACTTTCTGCTATAGCTGTTTTAAAAACAAAATATCAATCTGGTTTAGTGATTGAAAAAGAATTGTTAGTAGTGATGTCTTCAATGACACTCCAATTTCAGAGAATTTGTGCTAAAAAACAAGTCCACCCATTGCATTAAATATTATGTTATATTAAATATGTATTTTTTTTTTTTTGTAAGATTTGTTTAATTGTATTAAAAATTATTACAACCATATAAAAAGTATATTTTTTTTTTTATGTACAAGAACTTTATACAAAATATGGTATATTGTTTTGTAGTATTCAATTGTAAGTAGAAATTATTTATAACATTAGACTGATATGAAAGTGAAGGACATACCAATTTTTTATGAAAAAAGAGGGTGCAGACACAAAGTTGGAAACCACTGTCTTACAGTATTATTAGACTACATAAGAGAACATCGTGATAATTGGAAATGCTTATTAAAGAACATAATGCATAATCAGATTGAATGAGTGCTTTCCAAAGTTTTCCATGACAATATGCAGTGTTTCTATGACAAATTTTGGAAATTCCTAATGACATTCAAAATTCTGTGCAATACTCTACCACAAAAAATGAATAAAATAGAAATAACAAACACTATTAGCAGTACTAGTTTGAAAAACAATTGAGTCAACGCACATTCCTAACTGCACAAACGACGCTGCGAGCCTTTCAGCATACACATGTTAAGATCAATTTTCATTTATTCTAAATAACTTTTTGTTGTGAAATACAAAATTTTTGTTTAATCTACAATAAGAATCTTGATGACAATACAGTGGATGATCAGTTAATGAACAGTTCAGATTATGAACAAATCGGATAACAAACACCCTTTCACAAAAGATTTTTATGTTAGACAATGAACACAAATTCGGATAACAAACACCTAACAGAACAAACTGTGGGACCATTTGTGGACTTACAGGTAACAATGGGAGAACAGTAGTTTTTCCCAATTAAACTGAACTCAGAGACAACTTAAAACAAATCAAAGATTTATTAAAGGTAAGAGAGAGATTTTACAATTTTTTAGTCTTAGAATAGCACCCATACCTGGTTGAGGTCAATAGGCTTGAGGATCCCTACAACGACAATGCTATTAAGCACTTCTAAAAAATCCTGAAGAGAGAAAAGCAATCGACACTGTACAGATTCGTTAACGTTCCACAAACGGAAAAAAAACATGATAGATGAACATACAAAACTGTGTACGTATATATTATTGTTATTAAATATAAATAAACGTAGTTAAGAGATTATATAATTTTTTATTTTATTTTTTGGGGTCTCCAGAACGAATTAATCAAATCCCATAAAAATCTATGGTAAATCGATGATAGGTTAACGAACAACTCGGGTAGCGAACATCGTCTTTGAATGGATTATGTTTGTTAACCGATCATCCCACTGTATATTATTCTTTTATCCTATCTGTTAAAAAATTATTTTTCTGACTTATGAAAAATTCGTCTAAATTATTTATTTAAACCGACACGTACAGATATTGCCGTTTGAAAAACAGCGGCATACGAAAACGAACTATCAAAAAACAATAATGAGACGAGAGTACGCATGCGGCAATAAAAAATAATTGAATGTCGCTAGTAAATAAGGGTACAGAGCGACGGCAGCTCAGCTTGAATATCTATTCGTACCAAGGATATGTACGGAGCAATTAAATAACAAAGAATGACGCGCCGACTCGACAAAAAAAAAAAACACGTCACGTGTTTCTGGCATCAGAGTAATTCTTACCCAAATCCTTAAATTTGATTGGATGAGAAATAACTTATCGTAAAATAATTTCGAAGAATACAAATTTTAGTTATATTTTGCTAAATATCTGTTGGTTTAGAATGCAATTCTAAATAAAAAAATCAACCGTATTTCGAATTTTTTTTCGATCCCTCTCTCTCTCTCTCTCTGAGATTTATGTTGCGAAACTCCCCCGAATGCGACGCGTGATTGGAATAATGGAAAATATGTCAACGATATTATGACTACATGAAACTAAAATGTTTTTAGGATCATAGACTTAATCAAAATAGAAAATGTAAGCAAAGAAAGACTACACTATTTAGACATTAAGGAAAAAAAACCTAATATATAATATAGTGTGGAACTTCGGGACCTTGCGGAGCAGGACAATATCAGGATGTTGTGACACCAGTTTAGTATCGTGCGCGACACTAAACAGGCGTGAGCCTACGAGCAGTACGGGAGTTTTACGTGAGTAAGGACAGGAGAATGAACTCTACTTGCTACTTACGACTCAGAGACTATGGCAGGGGTGGGCAATTATTTTCTTCCGAGGGCCGGATAAACAATCTTCAGGATGAAGCGGGCCATATAAATATTGAAAAGGAGCTAAGGGCAAATTAAACTTTACGGTGCCGTAATTATGTAATGAAATTATTGATAACAACATTATCAGCTCTATTAAAAATTAAGTAAAAACTACTTTGACATAAAATAACTACTCACATTCAAGCAAGATTGATTCTTGCACAAACATATTCCTCTCACCATCACAATGGACAAGAATAATGGTTGCGCCAATTAGTGATTGCAAATTTATCGATTTTTTCTATTACCGGTAATTCGGTAAAATTTTCAAACAAAACCGGTTTACCGGTAAATTACCGGGAATTATTTAACTTGTGAATATAAAATAAAAATTCATAATAATAAAAGACATTTTATTTGATTCTTATATACTGTGACAAAAGTATGTGAAAAGAAATTGTATTCTGAACATACTTATAATTTGTTATAAAATTGTTGAAATATCTATGCGTACCAAGGATATGTACGGAGCAATTAAACAACAAAGAATGACGCGCCGACTCCACAAAAAAAAAAAACACGTCATGTGTTTCTGGCATCAGAGTAATTCTTACCCAAATCCTTAAATTTGATTGGATGAGAAATTAACAAAATTTTATAACAAATTATAAGTAATATTAATACATGAATAATTTTTCACAATTAAAACAATTATAAAATACAGTATATAATTAAATACGTGATCTATTTCTCAACTTGTTTTAAAAAATAAGCAGGTAAAAACATAAATGATCAACACTTTGGTCTTCTAATTGTGATCTAATTTTTGTACAAAATAATCACGCGGTAGAAAAAGCTCTTTCAGGTTCCACACTTGTTGATTTAATAATTATTAAAGAATCGTACACTATTTGAATATATACTGCCTATTGAAAATACTCCAGTTCTTTTTTAACGATTTTATTAATATTTTTTATTTTTGTGCCAGAGGCAGATTATTATATTGTATTTCTGTTTTCTTTTGATCAATATGTTAAGTTTCTCTATCATAGATAACGTAACTGCAGATGTAAAAAAATCTTCTTCAGTCTAATAGCTTTTCTTACCGTATGTTTGCAGATATATTTTTTGAAAAATACCGGACAATCACACTGTGCATCCAAAAAGTTGCCATCATAAGGAAAATGACATTATACTTACTGAATGAATTATATTTAAATTCATAAAATGTTTATATATATATTACTTCTAAAACCCCGCCATTATATTCAGTATCTTCGTCGTAGTAGTCAGAATACTCAGAATCGTCTTCAGCTGATTCAACAGATTCCGATTCTTCGTCTTCAGTTTCACCTACTACTATATCATTTCTGTTATATAGAACTTTGATCACAACCAATTGGATTCCATATGCTAAACATAATTGGTGATTTACATTAATAGACTGCGGACCAGCGAATAAGTACAAAAAAAGTGTATTACAGTTATGTTCATAATTTACCGGTTTACCGGTATTGTAATCCCTAGCGCCAATTTATCTGCACACAATCTTGTCAATCTCGCTATCGTATGTAGCCACTTTTGTGATACACAAAGAATATATTCGTGTATCAATATTATTCCACATTCTTGTCAATCTCGCTATCGTATGTAGCCACTTTTGTGATACACAAAGAATATATTCGTGTATCAATATTATTTTTAAAATATAGGCTACTTTTCTTGTGTTATTTTCTTAGTTTTTGTCTGTTTTGTCTGTAAAGAGTTCAAAAGCATCTGTAGAAACTATTTTTTCATTAGAATCATTAGAAATTAATTCGTCCTACGAATTAATAAATTCAGATAATTTTCTTTAAAAACAAAGTAATCAATCAGTTTGATAAAATACTTAACAACTTATTACATCAGAATGTTAGAAAATATTAGAGACCTACGTAATTAATTTTGTAAAAACAAATTTATAACTTAATGTGAATGGTGATATTTACTATGTTCATGGTTAATTATATCATCAAAATTTGGAGTAACTCTGTATGTATGTGTACACTAGCGAGAATATCCATTTTTTTATTTTTTCTTTGTAGTTGTGTATAATAGCGACACTATCCATTATTTTACACTACAAAGTATCCAATACTACGACAGTATCTATTACTTTATTTTTTCTTTTCGAGTAGAATTTTACAAATGTGGGTCTTGAAACTGTAATGTGTTCTAGTTTATGTGGCATGCTGCCTTTTGCCCATCCCTGGACTACGGTATAACAACCAAAACTTCATTTATTAGAGAGAGATTCTTTACAAACAATGATACTGCGACATTAAGCTTAAAGTCGACGAGCCGAGAGGATAAATACCTGTGGTTATTTTGATGATCACCACACTACACAGTCTTTAGTCCACAATTTCAGTCTTTAGTTCTTTAAAATTCACATACACAAAATGCACAGAAACACTCACTATAGGATTAAATAATAATTGACTTGTTGACTATTTTGGAGCCTCGTAGTTGATGACGGATTGCTGATGGATTCGGAGTCTTTCGTAAGGGTAAGTGTAGTCTTCAGATCATCTAGTTGAACTCTAGGACTTCAGTATCTCTCTTTTTCTCTGTTCCTCGTCAAGGGAAGACTCCTCCGCACACTCCTTCCTCTGCTCTTATATAGACAGAAATCTATATATACGTATCCGCCGTATCTCTCTCTCTCTGTTCCTCGTCAAGGGAAGACTCCTTTGGACACTGTCGAGGGAAGATCTCTGTTCTCCAAGTGAATACTACTCCGCACACTCCTTCCTCTGCTCTTATATAGACAGAAATCTATATATACGTATCCGCCGTGCGGATAACGGGTTTCTTACCGTAAAAATACATTAACATCGATGGATATGAGTAATCAGAAAGACGTGTAGATTTTCCGTGTCGATCTGATTTCTGATTCTCTTTTCACCCTTTTTTGGAATGGAAATATTTAGTTAAACCTTTACTTCCGTTTTAGGAAGCGAGTTTACAAAATCATGATTTCATTATTAATAATAAAACAAACATTTTAATAAAATTATAACGACAGCAGGGTCCATTCGGACCTATTTTAAGGCTGGTACAGGGATCGGATTCTCACACTGATACCATTTGTTGACCAAAATACCAACCCGAAAAAATACTATAAGATTTATCAGATGATCATTGAATAATGCATAAGAGAACAAAAGGCTGATGTGCCATTAAATAAATGCTCTACGACAGCGATTCTCAACCTGTGGTACGCGATGGACTTACAGTGGTACATGAAAGATAATTATAATTTTTCAAAATTAGTTTTTAGATAATTTATTCAAATAATGTAAAAACTGATATAAAAAGAGAAATTAAAAATTATATTTCTATTATATCGATTACTGCATTTGTCTGCTCATTGTCAAAGACAAAAATGTCCAGATTTATTGCACTCCAGTTTAACATTATATTGCTCAATGATTTTTATGCTGTCCTTATAGGTTAATTTGGAATTTGCTAAAGTGGGAACTGGTACGAGTGGTGTCAGTCCTGGCATGCAATGTTAAAAGTACAATTCAAGAACACTGTTTTCCTGTTTTTCATACGACCAGAAAAAGCGCTACCATAGCAATTTTTCAATATGAAAAAATTGGTATCACGCTTATAACGTGGAAGATTTAAAAAGTAATACACTCGTAAATTTTTTGGATTCAGGAAAGAACGATTTTAAATAAATTGCAGATAAAGCTATTAAATTTTTTGTCATTTTGCGCCAACTATTTATGTGAAAACGGATTTTTCAACAATGTTATATTTAAAAAAACAAATAAAGAACAAAATTAATACTTGAAACTTAATTTACGTTTAAAACTAAACAACATAGAGTCTGATATTAAAAAATTTGTTTTGCAAAACAACTTCAAGGTTTTCATTAATTTTAATTAAAAAATTTTTATAAGAAAACAATTAAAATATTATAATTAGCTTTTTATGTAATACTTTTGGAAATGCTAGCAATAATAATAAGATATTTTCTTTCTAAACAAATTAAATATTTAACTTTTATTATGCTAACTATGTTTTGGTTACCAAAAAAACTAAAATAAATATTTTTTTATTTTGATACCGACATTTTTTGTAAATCATGGTGGTACTGAGAAATTCTATTATTATTTGGGTGATATGCGAACCCAAAATATTGAGAACCGCTGCTCTACGAAGCTATCTGAAGAAGCATATGACAAAAGTGAAAACAATATGGGATAAATATATCGACACTTACGAAAAAAAAATAGAGAACAGGTTTGCGAAAATCATTTTTTGCAACTGGCTGTTTCCTCTTATGTCTTGTGTTATAAAGAAGACAGAAGAAGGATAATCAGTTAAGAGATTACGGATTCCCTTCCAAATTCTCAGAATCACTCTTGGTTGATAAGAGAACAACTTTATATGTTAAAATGTCCAAAATTTAGTGCTGGTTTTAGCAATTGAGGCACCCAATTTGAATAATTTTGGCAAGGCATCATGTACTTAAGATAATTTAATAAAATCTGATCTAAGGTTGGTTAATTTGATTTAGCTCACGTACTGTGCATGGCGGAGGCCACTTATAGAGCCCATCACAGGCTGGCTAACACCCATGTTGGGATCAACCGGATGGTTGAAGGATCGGACCCCTTCTGAAAAACTGGAGTTGTGGGAGCCGGATTCTCCAGAGTGGTAAAGCTGTGGCTTTACCAAGTGGCCAAGTTCCAGGTGGCTTTACCATGTGGTGCCACAGCTTGGCCACGTGGTGGCGGCTGTGGCTTTACCACGATAAATATTGACATTAAAAATTAATGTGAATATTTATACAGTGGACTCGCATTTTTACGAACCTTCAATTTACGAACTATTTAATTGGTCCCAAAAAGTCCCTAATGTTAATTAATGCCATTCCCATTTTACGAACTTTTTTGGGGTCCCTACGAGTTCGTAAAATCGACACTCCACTGTAATTAATTTTATTAAAACGAAACTATAGTACATATAATATTTATAAAGAAATATTTCTTGCATTCTGTTCAACATTTTGAGGGAGTTTGCAATTAAGTTTTTTGTTTTTTCACATTCTATGGAAGGCTGTTAAGTGCATCTTGGAACATATTTCATAATTAAATAAGATTTAATTAATTATAATTTGGAAAAGTTTCTTTCCTTCGAACTTCACAGTATCAGGTATTATTCAAAATATGCGTAAAGTAATAAAAGTTTGGAAATCTAGTACTCTCTCATTCAAAGCAAGAAATTTCAAAATTTAAAGTGATCTGCTAACATCATTGATGGTTTTAAGTGTGTTTTCGGCTGGAATAGGAATTAAGGCAATTATCCCAAATCCGTAACTTCATTTTCACAACAGGGAACCTTTTATGATAAGGCTGTGATCACTGTTTATGCCGTGAAAGAGGACAGAATAGTGCGTGCAACCGTGGCACATTATCGTGATTCAATAAATCATCAAACATTGTAAATTCGAGGAGCCTGTAACTACTCTTCTGTTGTTTATATATCATTAAAAAATGTCAAAAAGCTAAGTTATCAGTGATAAAATTCGTCCAATGATGATAAATATATTTACATTGTTTATCGCATTCATATGCTTGTTATTTATGCCAAATAAAAAGAATCTCTTTCTGAAAATCTGAATTTTTCTCACCTCTTCAACTCCATCACATCATGGATTCCAAAATCTGTAATACAATTTCAGTCGCAAGCATTTCGGATCGGTAATACTCAGCCTGTACTAGCATCCATAAAAGCACCATTACCATTTTCATAATTCAAAACTTATTTACCACAGACATGAAGTTTTAATAATTTTTTTACTGGAAACACAACAGATGTTTTTTATTTTACTTATTTCTAGTTATGAACTTTCGCTCCTTTCTACTTTTGGATAATCTATAGCTAGTTATAAATGCTTTAAGCATGAATGGATGGTGAGAACATAAAACAGTTTACAGGCAATAAAATGCATTACTACTTTATTATCTGCGTTACAGATTTGTGTTACTTAGAGTTTAAACTGAATTTATTGAATTCATAAAAAGAGCAGCGAATATAGAAATTTTAATATTATTTTTTCATTATTATTCAAATAATAATTTATAGAAATGCCATATAATGAATATTTTATCCAACAAAAAAACGTTGTAATCACAAGCAACAATTTACATATGCGTTATATAGAATAAAATTTTATGTATAGTATTTATTATTCAGCTAGGTTTTAAAATTGATGTCGGACAAAAAAATCAATAAAATACGCAAACAGATGTAGGTAATTTAAGAAAACGAAATCGATTGAAACTTTACATATAAAATATAATGAATCATTAGTGTTCTGTTAGTAGAAAATGAAGATAAAAATAGCAAAACTTAAATATTTGCGTATTTTTCTTTAAACAACTGCAAGATACCGAATTGAAAGCCATTCAGATTCAAATGCGTTTAAACTCGCTGATTCATCGGATTATATACAATGATAGTTTAAATCGATAAGAAAATATGAATATATTATTTTATTAAATAAATTAATATCTATAAGATGTTTAATTAATTGTTAATGTTTCAAAAGTTTTTTTTTTCAATCTATAAAACAATGGTGTAAAGAGAGGACATTAAATGCATAATAAAAACAATTAAATTAATCTCAATAAGATGTTTAATTAATTGTTAATGTTTCAAAAAAGATTTTTTTTTCAATCTATAAAACAATGGTGTAAAGAGAGGACATTAAATGCATAATAAAAAATTCAGCCATATTTATAAAATACAGTGCATTTACTTAAAAAATAAACTATTGCACTGTGTTTAATTATGTCGTCTTGAGACTTAATTGCCAAATATATACAGTTCCATAACTAATAGTTACGAATTTTTGTAGCTTTATTGCATCTGTATTCATAGGTTTTTCAATGCCACACAGCCATTAGTTAATTACTAAATATGTAAAGTTCCATAACTAATTGTCGTATGGCATTGAAAACTTACGAATACAGATGTAATAAAGGTATACAAAAATTCGTTATAATTAAGCAAAATTATAACGAATTTTTGAACCTTTATTGCATCTGTATTCATTAATTGTCGTATGGCATTGAAAAACTTACGAATACAGATGTAATAAAGGTATACAAATATTCGTTATAATTAAGCAAAATTATAACGAATTTTTGAACCTTTATTGCATCTGTATTCATTGACTATACGGCAATATTTTCCAAACTGTGGGGCGCTAGTCTATTGCAAGGGGGCGCGCAAGAATTAACAAAAACACCATTTTTAAGACAAATAAATTCAAACTGTTGTAGGAAAAAACGAATCAGCAAAAGGTTATAAATACATATATATATATATCCATGTACCAAGAAACTTTCTGCTGTAGCTATTTTAAAGACAGAATATCGATCTGGTTTAGTGATTGAAAAAGAATTGAGACCAATGACATCGCAATTTAAGAGAATTTGTGCTAAAAAACAAGTCCACCCATCGCATTAAATATGTTGTATTAAATATATATTCTATTTTTTTGTTTCTTTTGTAAGATTTAATTGTATTAAAAATTATTACACCATAATAAACATATTTTTTTTTTTTGAGACAAATAAATTCAAACTGTTGTGGGAAAAAACGAATCAGCAAAAATTTATAAATACATATATATCCATGTACCAAGAAACTTTCTGCTGTAGCTATTTTAAAGACAGAATATCGATCTGGTTTAGTGATTGAAAAAGAATTGAGACCAATGACACCGCAATTTAAGAGAATTTGTGCTAAAAAACAAGTCCACCCATCGCATTAAATATGTTGTATTAAATATATATTCTATTTTTTTGTTTCTTTTGTAAGATTTAATTGTATTAAAAATTATTACACCATAATAAACATATTTTTTTTTTTATGTACAAGAACTTTATACAAAATATGGCATATTGTTTTGTAGCATTAAATTTAAGTAGAAAGTATTTATAAAATTAGATTGCTGTGAAAATCAGGGGGCGAAGACACAAAATTTGGAAACCACTGCCATACAGTCATTACTGTAGTTATGGAGCTGTACATATTACGCAATTAAAGGCCGTGACACACTGAACGCGACGCGACGCGACGCGAAGCATAAGAAAGCAACTTCGCGCGGTTACGCGCGTACAGTATCTCTTGGACTAGCTTTTCCCGTGCGGCTGTTCGAGTTAACGCGCGTAGCCGCGCGAAAGGAGATGAAAAAGTTGAACTTCGACAAATCAGCACGCGCGAACAATACGGTGCGGCGAGACGCGAAGAAAGCAATCAACCAATAGAAACGAATGTTTTATATACTTGGAAAATGGCGAAAGTTCAACCGTGTGGTTGGGATTCAGATATAGAATTTGTTTTAGAAATACAAAAAAGACCATATCTAGATGACACGAGATTAAAAGAATACCGAAAATATATGATCACTTCTAATTACAAATCAACCCAACTTTGAAAACGACCTCTACCGGCAAATCCATGAAACATGAGAAATAACACAGATGCAATGTAGACAGGTTGCGGCGCAGTGCAACGCTAAACGAAGGATGCAAATTTTTTTTGTCATCTTTGATTCGCTTCGCGTCGCGTTCAGTGTGCCACGGCCTTAAGTCTCAAGACAATTACATTTTTCTAATATAAATCAAATCATAAAAAGTTTTCACACAAAAATTCTAGGAATAATTATCAACAACTGGGATTAATTAATTAAGATATAAATTTTATATTGATACATTATGGATCATACAGAATTTAAAAGAAGTCGTACAAGTTTATTTAGATTATAAATTGTTTAAAATTATAATAGGACTATTAAGCAATAGATTAAATTTTTAGATATAATGTACAAGTAATGCACTGTATCACACTATATTAGTATATAGATGTCATTAGCGCTGTTTTTCCTCTTTTGTTACGCCCCTTTCGGATGTAATAATTAATCGTACATCCTATATTACGATAACGATAACTGGCTACTAGAATTTTTGATAAGTTAAGCATATGGTTATCATCTTAGAAAATAAATTTCGTATCTTTATAGTTACGAAAAGGAAAAAGTAATTCATTTATTTTAAATATTTTTTCATAAATACTATAACAGAAAAAGATGTTTTAATTTGTAAAATTTTTTGGACAACGAGTTTCTTATTTTAGATCAGGAACCCCCTAATAAAATCCTTTATACTTCATCGACCTCCAATCATTTAATAAAAATAGACTATATTGTTATTTTTATTATAAGGATAGTATCTGAGTTTAATTGTAACGATGAAGATTCTTAATTTATAACGATAAATGTGCGAATCATTTAATGAAGATCTAAGTGGGGGTCTTATTTGATATATATATCAAGTAAGATATATTAAGTATCAAATAATATGCCCTTAACTATATATACATCACTGTAAGGAAGTGAAATCTATAGAAAAGGAACTGCATCCTTGTAAAGAGTAGGTAAGAACAACTTCCTACACTAAAAGAAATATTTCTTAGAAACAATCCTTTAATGAAAAATATTTCTAAAATAAGATTATTCGTATAAAAGGAAGTATGTAAAAAATAAGTTAAATTTTTAAGTTAAATATGTGTTAACTTATTTTAAAAATTCATTTTTGAAGCTTCATTTTTCCCCTGTATTCTTATAAATTAACATATTATCAATATATACCAAAGTATAAAAATATAATAGAAAACAACGCAATGATAAAATTCTAGATAACTATACTAGATCGATAAATAAATTTAAAAAATTTTTAAGTATTTAAAAATATATTAAATTTTTGAGACTTTCAAAAATGACATATCTAGCTTACGTTGCGGAAATTTATATTTTTGTATTAATTTATTACGAAAAACGTTTCCCTATTCATTATTTCTGGAAGTAGCTTGAAATATATAAATATGAATAAAAACATTTAATCGATCTCCAATCGACTCCTTAAATTCTATTATCGAATACTCCTAAGAGTTGTAATACACTCAGCCCTCGATTTACGCGGTAGATACGTTCCCTGAAAAATCGTGCAAACCGAAATCGTGTAAAACGAGACGCAGAATTCATATAATAATAGTAGGATATATTAAACTGTAAACCATGTAAATCGATCTAAAGAAGATAATGAAAAGATTCAATTAAACTGTAAACCATGTAAATCGATCTAAAGAAGATAATGAAAAGTCGAGGATATGTTAACCGTGTAAATCGATCTAAAGATATGAAAAGTTGAGGATATGTTCTTTCCGTGTAAAATGAGATAAGGATTAAAGAAAAAATGGATTGGTTCATTAATTTCTGAGACAATTTAATGCTTATACTTTTCCAATTTATTTTTGAAAATGAAAACAAGAATAAGGTACAAAAAAAAAAAACTAACAATATTGCGCCACTGGTAGTTGAATGGGGCACCTCATTAAATACACATTTCAGGAAAGGCTCTCTGTTTTATTACAAAATTTATTTCTTATAACTATTGTATTTCTTTTCTTGAAAAATTATTATTTTTGAACTCTTTGTCTATGATTGACTTTGTTTACAAAAAATTATTCCATTGAGACTTTTAGCTTACTTTTTATATGAATAATCTTATTTTAGAAATATTTTTCATTAAAAGGATTGTTTATAAGGAATATTTTTTCAGAGAGTAGGAAGTTATTCTTACCTACTCTTTACAAGGACGCAGTTCCTTTTCTATAGATTACACGTCCTTTCCTCTTGGAACTCATCTGCAGTACATAGAATTCGTGAAGGAAGAGCGTTCCTATATTGAGCCTTTTTTATTAAATAATTTAGGCTTCAATAATAATGATCAGATATTTTTGGTCGATATATTTTCATATAGTAACTGCACAAAATTTATTCCATGCTCAAAACTATCAATGGACTTTACCTTTCAAATAAAAGCTCAAATTATCATCAGTGCGGAAGAATGAACAATAAATATTATAATTAAATTTATTTATAATACAAGCATTAATATATCCTAAAGTCTCTTGTTCAATTAATAAGTACAAACTCCATATATTAGTCTACCAACTTGGCGGTATTTGCTACATATTTTAATATATTAAACTGTATTTTTTTAAATAAATAAGTTAATCAAAATCAACACAAAATTTTATTGAAAATTAGCAATTAATACCCAGGGTCATCCAGGTATATTTTGATTATAATTATCATCTACGCACGTATAGATAAAATAAGAAATCTGCTTTGTACTTTCGTGAATTTAAACTTCATAGCTTTAGAAAACTAAAAAATTTGTTTTTGGAATCGGTATTAAAATATATTCAGAATGTTGTTACTTAACATTATTTGGAATAAATTAAAATTCCCCTGAATCCCTTGGGTGACATTCACAGTTATGTATGATGAGACATTCTACCTATCATTCTGTAGTAGTATGTTTAACTTTAGGCGTTTTTAATTAAATAGATCATTTTTCATTTAAAAATGAACGTTTTCTCAGAGAAAGATTGGTTGGTTGATTTAAATTACATCATCGAATTAATGTGCCAAGTGTAAAGAAAATCGTGAGAAGAACGTCTGATTCTTTCCTTGGTAATTAGAAAACTTTATTACATTATGTATACAAACGACAAATATGTTAAGTGCGCTACAGTTCTTTGTTGATAATATGTACTCCGTGCTTATGTACAGTACTTACAGTCAAGCAAACAAAATAGCTTTGTGAAAGCAATTAAATAAGCAGTATAAAAAATACGTAGGCACAATCACAAAAAACATATGTAGGCCCTACTTTAGCAATAATGGGCAATTGCATATGTCATGTTTCTTCTTTTCATCAATTGCATTTATCATGGGATATGTAAAAACCTCGATTTTCCGAAAAATTTCGCCGACTTTAACGTTGAATAAAATCCCTTCTAAACAGATTTTTCAAATCGAAAAAAGCACCAACGAGATTTTCAGTCCCATAACAATGTCAGAAAATTTCAGCAATTTTATGCAAAAATTGAAGCTTGTATAGGTTGTCTAACATGTGAAAATTCAACATCTATTTTTCTTTACAGTACGGTTATAATACGACATATCTCGACGTTTTATAAACCAAATTGTTCGGCTCATCAATACGAATCGATTGGTACCATTCACGTCGAAATCAAAGAAATATTAAGTCCAAAAGCACCAATAGAAATTTATGGCAATGGTACACTTACAGTATGATTTAGGTCAACGCATTATACATCATATTATTCGCCTCACTAAGACGAGTCAAATGCTGCTATACACGTCAAAATCTGATTAATATTGACCGACTTATTAAGTCCCGAATGTGCCGTTTATTAAAATTTCGTGGTTTTTGATTTTTGAAAATGAAAACAAACATTAATTCACATCGAATACGGTACAAAAAAATTAACAATAAAAGCATTCAAACAAATAGGCGAGCTGCAAGCGTGAGTTTAGTTGAACTGCGAGACTTGGGGTAGTAAAAGTTAATAGTGAGCGATAAATTGTGAAAGTGGACTAAGAAGAACTGTGAGTTATTCTGAAATAAAGACATAATGAAAGTGGACTAAGAAGAACTGTGAGTTATTCTGAATTAAAGACAGATTATTGTTGTATCAAATAATTATCGGATTTTGTATTGAATTTATTTATAGTGAAACAAAATTTTGTTGTGTGTGAATAAATTGGACTATACGAAATATAACTGTATTCACTCTATTAATCTCTACGAACTCGTAAACCCACAAAACACGACAATATGATACTCTTTTAATTTATAAATGGCATAATGCAAAACAATCAAAATAAAACCCCCAAAAAAATTTTTTTGTTTTCATTTAAAAACTGTGTAAAAGCGAACCCGTGTAAATTGAGTGCCGTGCAAATCGAGGGCTAGGTGTATATACAGGAGATGCAGGTTGGAGTTGTCGGCACGACGCGTTCAATCGCTTTGGGATAAGATAAAATTTTACCTGGTATTGTATTAAATGAATTATCGCAAAATTTCCTTCCTGGTTTTCAGACAATGTACAATAATCTATATTACTTCAATGATTTTGTTTATTATTTCAATTTCTCAAGCCAAAAAAAAGTTGATTTTTTTGATCCATGTATAAGCCGACCCCCCCACTTCAGAAAATTTTTTTTAAGAAAAAACCCTCGACTTATACACGAGTATATACTGTAGTTTATACTATCTCCAAAAAATAAAATACACCAATGACTGTGGACTCAGGACACCAATATGAACTTAATAAAAAGATCAGTTTTGATCGGCTGATTTCTGTTATGATCACTGTAGTGAAATTCTCTCTCTCATTTTGATTTTATTTTCTATCTTTTAAATTATGTTTGAATAATGCTAAAATGGAAACTCAAGATGATAAAAAATTTTGTTCTAAAACTTCTCTTACTATTGCAAATGACTGTTTGGTTTAATAAAAATCAAATGGGAAAATTATATGAATTTTTTTAACTTCCTTTTCTAAATCATGAAAGAAAAATTATATAAGGAAAAATATTTTGCAACTAAATATGATTATGTAGATAACTTATAACATTTGTTATTCTAATTGAAATATTGTAAGGGTTGTGCATGGCATAATTTACATTAATTTAATGCAATAACCAGAAATACAAAGGAATAATTGATAATTGTATACAAAATGGAAAGTATAATAAAGTTTACATTTTTAATTTAATTTGATTCTAATTTTAATAAGCAAGAAATTAATAAATAATAAAGAAATGAATCTGGGATAGTTAAAAGACTTTGATGATATATTTTAGATGGGATATGTAATATCAAATTTCATATACCATAAACTGGGGTGACTTAGGCCCAATTTTGGAAACGTGTTTCTGTTTTAAATTTATCACCAATTTTTAAAGATGTAACAAAAACAATAAAAATATAAATAAACAAATGTTTTTTATGACATCTTTAAAAATTGGTGATAAATTTAAAACAGAAACACGTTTCCAAAATTGGGCCAAAGCCACCCTAATGGGCCTAAGTCACCCCAGTTTACGGGCCAAAGCCACCCCAGTTTATGGTATTTTTTATGTTTCGTGCATTTTTATAATAATTTAAGACAAAAATTACTTGACCGCTTTTTTAAATAGGAACTGGTTTTGTTATATTAGAGAAATTTATATTATAAACAAAAAATTTTATATGTAAATGTTTGTAGATCAAATTTGAAATTATTATCTATCCATTATAACTGTGATCTTGTTATTTTCATTCTCATTATGAGTTTAATTGTATTTTGACTTCAAACTTGAATTAACAAACTTATATATACTAAAAAACTGCTTATCTTCAATCATCAAAAGTTTAAATATTTAACAGCACACACAGCAGTTAAGCATAAATAAAACAGATTTTAATAAAACAAAAACGTTTTCGGTACTTTACATACCATCTTCAATTGAACCAAACAAAAGAACATAAGAGAATTAGAACAACATAAGATTCAAAAATTATAAAACAGTATTTTTCAAATAATATTTACAAAAAATTAATTAAAATTTTTGATCGAAAATGTTCATACATTTTTAGTTAAGCTTTATACATTATACTACTTAATATTAAGGGGAATGAAACATTAAATCTGACTTTATATGTTAAAAGATGAAACCAGGTTCATCAAACAAGTTTTTTACTGCATATTTCCATACCATGCTTATTTCATCTGCCTGTCTAAGATTAATAATGTTTTCAGCTTCGACGGATTTTAAAATTTCAATCTTTTCTTTTATTGGTAGATCTTTCCGATCGCAAGCGTTCTTGATTTTATGGCAAAACGTGAAAGTAATCAAGAACATTTGCGATCGGAAAGATCTACCAATAAAAGAAAAGATTGAAATTTTAAAATCCAACAAAACTGAAAACATTATTAATCTTACAAATAAGAGTTAGATTAACAAGAGACAAGTTACAAGTTCCCCTTAATATTATGTAGTATAACTTAAAAACCTTAACTAAAAATGTATAAACTTCTTTGATCGAAAAAATTTCAATTAATTTATTGTAATTATTATTTGAAAAATACTGTGTGTTTTATAATTTTTGAATCTTATGTAGTTCTAATTCTCTTATGTTCTTTTGTTTGGCTCAACTGAAGATGGTATGTAAAGTACTGAAAACGTTTTTGTTTTATTAAAATATTTAAACTTGAATTATGAGGTCAGAAAATAACAATACATCAACAAATCAATGTTATATTATTGGGTTGTCCGGAAAGTTCCTGCGTTTTTTTCAATAAGCAAATAAAACGAAATTTACAAATTTAAAGATAATTTTATGCAGTGGCCAAGGTTTAGAATACGTTTAAACAATCGGCCCAAACTGTTTTGACCTCTTGATCGGAACAACACAATAGTGAATACGATTCTGAGAAGTCCACTATTGTGGGTAATGCACGTCCGAGAATGTAGAGCGAGCTACAGTACTTTGGAGCGTTCTTCATGTAAGAATATTTTTGAGCTACAACACTTTGGAGCGTTCTTCATGTAAGAAAATTTTTTCTTATCGACAAAAATATTTAAAAAGTTGAATTTTAAAAAATGTGCGAAAGTCGAGGGACGCCTGTATTATTTATCTGACTCCAGATTTTTATTTAAAGTTCTTTATTAAATTTTGAATAATGACATAACATTACTGTGCATGGCTATTAAAAAGTGAATATTAGAAGATAAATTAATAAATAATATAGCAGAAATCATTAGTTCTAGTTGGAAATGATGTACACATGTCACAAATTCTGACCCCAGTACAGAAATAAATAGTGTTTAATATACCCTCAACCTTTCTGTTTAAGAAAAAAAAAACAAATGACTGTTATTATTAACAGTAATGAAAAAACGAATTTATGAATCTGTTTATCCTGATAATTTGCATATTATACATCTGATAAAAAAAATTTCTTTTTGGTTGGAAATTTTTACAAAATATGCATAAAAACATATCAGAGAACATGATAAAATTAGAACATGAGGTTATATTTAAATAATATATGATTAATAGCCATTGAAATGGGAGAATGCTTCTGGAGGTCATATTTTATTGCCCTTGTTTGCAAACTCCTCCCACTGATGCACCACCTCCAAATGACCTTGAATTACCTACAAAAGCCATCCTTCTGTTTACAAATGAAACAGGAACTGCATTTGTTTTGACATTGGGAAAAGAATTAAAGCTGTCTGAAATGCAATCTCTTTCTTTACATAATTTTGATAAGGAGGTATTGAATTATATAATAATTTATTAAAAAATAGCAACATCAAGTAGAAAAATAACTTTTTTTGCATTATAGAGTAGAGACTTGTTAGAAATAAAAACTTAATTCAATCAGAAGATTTAGATTAAAAAATAGCGAAAACTTTTTAATAAAAACTTGGGCTCAGAGCCCTATGAGATAACACCATCGGGAGAACACGACACTGCATACGGGTTAATATAACTATTTTTAATGTTAAGCACAAATTTCATGGTAAAGCAATTGTTTCATCTTAGAGGATCTGGATTCAATTTCAAGATCTATACTTCCAGTTTCTTCAGGAGGGGCAGGATTTGGACCATGCTTGTTATAGATTTAGGTAGGTTGGATCCACATAAGTCTGGGATTTCCTGTATATCCTAATTAGGTCTGATGACTAATGAAATTTTTTATCATCAAAACTAATCAAAAATTAAAAAATAATACAATAGCAAGGTATATAGTCTCCAAAACCCCAATTTTTTTGCCAATAAACTAAAAAGAAAAAGTTACAGCAAAAAATCAGAAATCCATATATATATATCGGAAGAGCGGAAATCTATAACTTACTATTAGTTCATGATGTGTCCCAATTATTTAACGATTTATATATATATATATATATAAATAAAAGTTATCAAGTGAAAGAGAAGCAGTATGACAAGTACAAAGAATTAAGACTTTTTGTTTTGATTTTTTTACTAGATCATTATTATAATCATTTTGGCCATTCTGAAATATAACTTTGGAATTTTTTAAAAAGTCAAATTAAAATTTTTTGTTGACGAGTTTGAGTAAAATAAATTGTTCAAAGTTTCAATAAAATTCATCTTAAAATTATTACACTGAATAATTTTATGAAGCTTCAGTGATAGAAATTATTTAAAAATACCAACACACTATATCTCCTCAAAGCATTTATGATTTATATATAAATCACAAATGATTTAGAGATCATATAAATGTTAATATTTTTAAATAATTTATAATAATATTATTTATAATATTTTAAAAATTAAATTTTTTAAATTTTTTTATATAATAATAATAATAATAATAATAATAATGATTGTGATTTATATAAATAAGAATTAATGCTGTTCAAGAAGTTTTAAAATAATAGTTAATCAAAATTTTCAAGAATAGTCAACTCTGGATATAGTAGACTGTTGTAGTGACTACTCTACTATAGTCAATAATGAACATATTTTGTTTATCTCGATTCATATCTATTTCAATGTATGCTAATAATTTTAGTTATAATAAACTTTCACTTTGGTTTTAGTGAACACGAAAACAAATTTCAAAAATAATGTCTAATATCATAATTTTTATTTAAATTTCCAGATGATCAAATGCCATTTTCTTTGTATGTTATACACTGTTATGCTGGTGAAATATTAATTATGTCAGAAAAAAAAGATTTTAAATTTTAATGATGTCCTCATACTTCACATTTATGGTAGCATTGAGAATGCTAAAATTACTTAAAATTGCAATAAAATACAAGACTTTTATACAATTTACTAATATATATACTAAAATAAGCAAAAACTTTAAATTATTATTATTCTGTCAATAGTTATGTATGATTTTCTTTTAAAATCTAAAATAAATACCATAATAATGACAAAATTAAGCATATCAATTATTCATTTGAAGCCATGCAAAGTATTGAAATTTAGACAAAAAACCACCACTGTGATAAAAAATTAAGAAATTCAGCTAGTAGCATTTAATTTCAGTAAAAAAAAATGAATTATTTATAATGAAAAATTAATTATTTATAGCTTTTTTTAATTAACTTTTAATCAATAAAATATTGAAGTATTCAATTAAAATTGATATCTATTGGTCTACACAGAACAATATTGTTTCATTTTTAAAGAGATTTTCATGAAAAAAAAAAATAATAATAATGCAATAAGTGTTGATCAATAATTGAATGCAAATGCCACACTGGGGATAATGTCACTTCAGTTAAATATACCTAATAAAAGAATCCCTAGAAATTCATTACAATCAGAATCGACTGTATTTTTAAAGTCATTTGGAAAAAAAAATGATGCAGGGGATCATAGCCCTCACCAGGAAAATTCTTTGCAGTCTCTCATTTTTCATTGATTCTATTTTAGCAGATTATATTCAGATTTTTATGAATAATTCTCAAATTTTAAGCTTTCAGTAAAAAATTAATTTTCTTCTGATTATTGAAATAACAAAAAGTATTACAGGTTCTCTTCATATCAGGCAGAATTATTCCAACTTACACCAAACAACCTGTAAAACTTGATTGCCATTATGTGAAAACTCATTCGAATAACTTCCATTTTCCTTTTGGATATATTTTTGCCTGGTGAAGATCCTGTAAATACAAGAGATCTACCTGCAGAACGGAGAATACGGGAGAGGGCAGTACCAGCATGGGAAGAAAGAAATCGTTCTTGCATCTGTCTGTGACGAGCTTCTAATTCTCTTCTTAAAGCATGAGCTTCAGCCGCTAAATCAGGTGGAAGCAGAGCAAGAAGACTATCATCCATATCTGCCAAGACCTGTTTAAAATTTATAAAAATTAATAATTTTCCTATATATATAAAATTTAATAAAACAAATCTGTGAATAATTAACCTGTTGCCGCAAAGCAGGTGGTAGTGTCTGTATGAAACCAGCAGGATCAACTGGTGTATCTGGATTTGAATTTTGTGCTGCTAATCTTTGCTGCTCAGCTCTTTGTTGTGCTAATACCTATATTTGCAAATAGAAAAAAAATGATACATTTATTACAAAAGATAGTACATTTTAATTCAATAAATTATGTACAAAAATAGCAAATCCAGCAATTAGATTACTGGAATGTCAGAAAAATCTAAAATAAAAATTATTTTTTAATATTAAAGTAGAATCTGACAGATTATTTTTTGTGCATTTTTAATTTTTAAATAGATTTAATTTTTAGTTATCTAATTGATTAGAATGAAATATAAGCAGACAGATAAATGGATCAATTTTAGAAATAATTCTCATTTAAACTGAAATCTAGATAAGTTTCTTTAACTAAGAATGAGAGATATTATTATTATTATTATTATTATAATTATTAGAAGTGATTTTTTTTGCAATAGCAATAAAACATTAAATGCTTCCAAATGACACACACTTCCATATTTTCATCTTTCATCATTGATTAATAAATTTTTTATTGGTTACAAATCTGCGATAAAATGTGAATTGCATTCAAAATACGAAACATATCATTACTGTGATATGAATGTGAAATCTGCCATTTAATTGTGAAACAAATTATTTTTGAATATGATTTTTTAAAAATTTTAACATAATTTCATTTCCTTAGTACATATTTTAATATCTCTGAAATTTCACATAATCTGACTGTTCACTGTCCCACCCAAGTATACTACAATGTTTCCTACTAGAAATTACCATTGCCAATTTTATTTTGCACATGATTAGTGTTGTGATCAGTAATCAGTTTTGTTGATTCTTATAGAAGTTTGGATGTACAATAGGATTCAGTTTATTAAATGCTGTATATCTGAGAAGAATTTCTCTTCATAACTTTTATTCATTATCCCCACAAACTTAAAAATATCCACATGTATATGAATATGAATTATTCTGTATAAGCCTTTTTAAATGTTAATACAATATTTATTTCACTTAATTCTCTTTTTTTATTCTAATTTTGAAACTCTGCAATAAAAACAGGCAAGATTATGAGAAATTTCAATAAGATAATTATAAAAATATCTTTTTAGTTCAAATATAAGAAAAAATAACAACAAAAAATAGAAACTGGCTTATATTTGAATTTAAAAATAAGTCAGTTTACATGACAATGCTTGATACCAGAAATCAGCATATTGTTTACGTTATTTAAAATTTTTTAAAATATTGCCTACATTTATAATACATTTTCTGCTAAGCCTTTACAATTTTTTTTATGTACTGTATTATAAAAATTCTTTTATTTAATGTTTTAAATTCAACAAATTAAAATACAAAAAAAGATATTGTTTTGCATTTTCCCTGATATATATATAACATAAAATTCATATGCACTGTAAAATTTTTATTGTTTATATAATGTTATTTTTTATTGATTTTTTAACATACCATATATACTCAAATATAAGCCGACCCCCGACTTCAGAGTTTAAAAATTGGTAAAAATGCATAACCGGTGTATAAGCCTACCCTGACTTTAGCATTTAAAATTCGGCAAAATTCGAAACTGATAAATTACGTGATTTTTGAATTTTAGTTATCAATATATTAATGCCATTTGCCAAAATAAATATTTTATTTGAAAACTTTAAATATCCTATAAAATAAATTTTATAATACAAACACCAATTTATAATTTAAAAAATAAAATTTTACGTTACCCAAAGTGATCGAGTGCGTCATGCCGCCGACTCCAACCTGTGTTTGTGTAAGTGCATCAGATAGGTGACGCAGAAATTATCGACAATAATCCAACATAAGATTCTTGAATTATTGTCAGAATTTCTGTGTTGTGGCGCATCAGGCAGCGTGGCATCACCTAGCTATTGCACTTATATGTATAAATGCAGGTTAGATTCGGTGGCACCACGTGCTGGATTGCATCAGGTAAAGTAAAATTTTATTTTACCTGTTGTGGATGTTAGGGTGACGTCGCTTCAGAAAATATCAAGTTAACGAATAATAATAAATTCTGATAATTTACATAAAAATATTTTCTTTTTATTATTGTTACTGAATAACTGTTTTTGTTTTAAAAAAAAAATTCATATTTAAGTATCACAGTAAAAATTCCATTGGAATAAGTCTACATCACACGGCTCCCAAGAGTCCGTTCAAAGTTTCATTTTCCCTTACATTGTATTTTGTCTAGTTTATCATATTGAAATCTTTGATCATATTTTAAAATGAGTGGATCATCCTAATGATGATGTCATACACCATTAAGATGACGTGTGATTTCTAGACATTAAGTGTGCGATTTCGAAGATTTGATTTTGCTTACAATGAACTCTTTTGACAGACTAAATTATTTTTCAGTACAGATTTTAAATAATTATTATTTTAAATATTATTTTAGTTACTTCTTAATCTATTTTAATTAAACCATGAATGAGTTAAATATAATAAGCATTTATGGACTACTAGCAAATAGATTAAAATATTAATTTATAATAATGAAAAATAAATATATTTTTCACTCAAAAATGAATCCTAGGTAAGATTCTTGATCTATTATCAAATTTTCGTGTTGCGTCGTATCGGGCAATGCGGCGTCGCCTATTTGATTACAGTACACTCAGCCCTCGATTTACACGGTAGATACGTTCCTGGAAAAATCGTGTAAACCGACCATTTATGCAATGCAAATTTTATAAAACCGTGGTTCAGATTGCAGCTGAGGTCTAGAATGTTTGCTAAGACCCTTCATTTATGCAATGCAAATTTTATAAAACCGTGGTTCAGATTGCAGCTGAGGTCTAGAACGGGTTTAAACAATCAGCCCTTTGAGTCTCATATCTCCATGCTTTTTAGTGTTTAGGCTGGATCCACCTTAAATGCATGCAAGCCTGGAATTTGATTTCCACATTTCTGAAAAATTTTTGATGGATCCAGCCCAAGCATCAGCTCACCTACTGTAAAGTCCTACTGGTTCAACTATGGATGTAATTATCTAGAATGGATCCATTATGTTGTAGTCAGCCAGTGATTAGGAGCTGGTGTTAAAAAATAATTGCTTATATTTGTTACAAATTTGGTTAGGTTAGTTTGAATTAAGCTGTCAATGAGTATTTTTGGCAGCAGCCACTTAAACAAGCCCCCATAGATTATTCAACACTTATGCTGAGATCAGCCGGAAGGATGAAAGATGAGGATCAATGAGCCTGGCCAGATCTGAACCCTTCCTGAAAAGTGCTATATGAGTCCTAGTATTGATCTTTCAAAATGGTAAATGACTGCTTTATCATACTGCCTATGCTATAAACTTGTACACATGAAAATAAATATTCTATCTTTGTTTTATATTGTTTACTTTGGTTTTTACCCATATAAAGATTTGGAAGGCACAAAATACATAATTTCCTCACTTTAAAGAATAAACAGTATTTATTTGACATTACTATATGCTACTATTTTTAAAAAGTATATTGACTATTTTGAGTTCTGATGATTAGAAAATGTACCTTACATTTATGACAATGTGCCTATGGAAAATCACTTTGAGTTATGACTGATTTGCTTTACAACGAAAATTTTCAAGGTCCCCAACTTATGATGCAATCACATCATAAGTTGAGGACCTCCTATATTAAAATCATACTAGCATGTTTCATATATAGCAGCCCTAGATTTTTAAAATGTTTAATAAAATACTGTATTTATAATTTAATCCATATAATATATTCAATGAAGTTTTGATAAGAAATACAGTTTTCTTTAAGTATTTTAAATTAAAACTGAATATCCACATATCAGTGAAGAAGCAACTTTTAAATCATTGTCAGATTTTCAATGAATTTATATATTTTTATGTTTTTCTTTATATGTGATTAAACATTCATTAGGCATATTATACTTTGAGAGAAATCAATAATTTCATTAAAAAAGAATACTTTATAAAATTGCTTAACAGTGGGTTATCAAAATTTTTATAGATTTTTTCCTAGGTTTTAAACTGTTTTCCAACTGGAGATACTAAGTGACTACCCATTTCAGAATCTATCATGTGCCATCCACATTTATAGTGGTATTGGTTAATAGATAATGGTTGGGAATGAATGGGACAATTCTCTTAAAAAAATTGGAATTATAAATCCTAAATTCAGTTTCAGATCTTTTAGTTGGAAAGATAACATGACTTTGCATACACTTCTAAATTTCAGCTAAATGACTTATTAGGAATTTTTACTGAGAAAACTAATTTAGATTATGTTATGATAACTAACACCCTAATTTTTGATTAAATCATGTTTATGTAATTAGATGGTATTTTAGCATATGGAAATGAAAAATAAATGATGTTTTTGGGCTCATGAGTAGATTATAATTTTTTCCATTTAAATATTTTTTAAATAATACACAGTTATAAGCTCTCAGTTAAAGTGAAAAACAATTATCACTTTAACTGAGAGCTTATAACTGTGTATTATTTGTAGTTTTAAAAATGAATTTGGATATATATTTTAGCTTAATATTTTTTTTCTATTTTTATAGTGCTATGTTACTAATTTACAAGAATTCAATTTATGAATGTCATGGAATGAAAAAAAATAAATTTCTGCAGTAAAAAATATTTAATCAAATACTTATTGAGAAATTTTAGTACAATTTCTATCATAGTAATTGATATAGATTTTGATAGTTCTTTTGACCTTGTGTTTTTCTAGAATGTCTAACATTGCTGGAGAATTTTTTCACTGTGGTGATAACTGCATTGTGATATAATATTCTGAAGATATTTTATAATGTTATATATGTTATGGAAAAAGTGATTAATATGAGCATTATGAATAATGACAAAAAAATCCAGTATTGTAATAAATTTCTCATTGTTTATAATAAACAATCACATTGACAGGCCAATATGAATATTCCTATTATATGATTCGAAAAAGTGATGATGATGATGATATCTTTTCATCAGTATTAAAAGCAATAACAGTTGGAGAGAAGAGTGATCATTCCTCTCCTTTAAGTTGATTTTTATGATTTTATCATAATGTTGACAGAATTATAAAATTTCTGTCAACACATGGCAGGCCAATATGAATATTCCTATTATATGATTCAAAAAAGTGATGATGATGATGATGATGATATCTTTTCATCAGTATTAAAAGCAATAACAGTTGGAGAGAAGAGTGATCATTCCTCTCCTTTAAGTTGATTTTTATGATTTTATCATAATGTTGACAGAATTATAAAATTTCTGTCAACACATGGCAGGCCAATATGAATATTCCTATTATATGATTCAAAAAAGTGATGATGATGATGATGATGATATCTTTTCATCAGTATTAAAAGCAATAACAGTTGGAGAGAAGAGTGATCATTCCTCTCCTTTAAGTTGATTTTTATGATTTTATCATAATGTTGACAGAATTATAAAATTTCTGTCAACACATGGCAGGCCAATATGAATATTCCTATTATATGATTCAAAAAAGTGATGATGATGATGATGATGATATCTTTTCATCAGTATTAAAAGCAATAACAGTTGGAGAGAAGAGTGATCATTCCTCTCCTTTAAGTTGATTTTTATGATTTTATCATAATGTTGACAGAATTATAAAATTTTATTAATAATGCATTTTGTTAACATTAATTAAAACAGTTAATAATACTTACCTCTCAAAAATATAAAAAATTTATTACAATGCCCGATTTTATTTGTCATTATTCATAATGCCCATATTAATCACTTTGTCCATAACATATATATTGTTATGTCAAAATTGTCATACCTGCAATGTCATCTTTTTAAATTCTGAGATCAATCCAGATTTAATTCATCAATGATCTTTTATACATTATGATATCTTTGAGCCATATGACCCATTCTAAAATTACTACCCTGAATCTTAATAATATGTTCTAACATTAAACCTTTTCAATTGATCAAAATTTTATTTTATATTATGTAAAGAAAAGCACAAAAGCAAGATTAAGTTCTAAATATGTTTAATTAGCTGTCAGTTTTTGATTTCAGTTTTCACTAAAAGTTTTCAATAACCACCATCATCAGCAACATTGCAGTGATGATGATGATGCTTACTGAAAACATTTCAAATAATTAAATATTTTTAAGTCAGGGCTGCAGAGTTGGGAGTCGGGGAGTCAGAGGTTTTTGGGTGGAGTCAGACTCAGAATTTTAAACTGTCTGGAGTCGTGAGTCGGAGTCAGATTTTTTTAAAAGTGGAGTCTGAGTTGAATTATTTTTCATCCAATTCTGCAATCCTGGGTTGCAGAGTCAAAGGTTGTGGGGTGGAGTTGGAGTTGGATTTTTGAACTGCCTGGAGTCAGAGTCAGACCTTACAAATTTTAGGAAGTAAGATATTTTTTAAAAGATGGCGTTGGAGTCAGAGTCGGATCATTTGCCATCCGACTTTGCAACTCTGATTTAAGTTCAAATTAGTGATAGAATTTTTACTTTTTGAATATAACTGATTATAACTATTAAACAAATACTAAGCACACACAAGCAGACAAATACTTTTAAACATAATCATTTAATCAGAGTAACGTTTTAGGCTTCAACGCCATCATCAGCTCTTACAAACACATAATGGAACATAATAAAACTGCCACAGTTTTATTATGTTCCACAAATGTAACATTAAAAACTAAAATACAAAAATTTAACAAACATTTCAAAGAATTCTACATTAATTTCAAATATCAAACAGGGTCTTACAATTAAGGCTAAAGCCTAATCAAATAAAACTAATTTAATTAAAATTACATTTACACATAGAAAAAGATAAATCAAACCACATAACAATTTCCAGAAATACAAAAATACATTTGCCACAAAACCCTCCTCTGTTGATATTATATTGGGAACCTTGTTGTAAAGCAAACTTCCAGGCTCTAGATATATTATTCCTTTGCCTATCGTTAATTACTAACCCGTTCTTACTACCTCTAAATATCTGTAACTCCTCTGCAGCGAACAGCTCGATCACATTACTAAAAAGCTTCAGTATTCTGCTTCTCTCCCACTATTTGCACATTACATTCGTATGCTCTTTTAGCTAGTGCAATGTTCAAGTTAGCTTTCTTTATGTCCCTTTTTTATGCTCCTTAATCCTATCTTACAAATTTCTTGCATAAGCAGAACTAAGGAAAGACTAACAAACATTCCAAAATTCATAATTTAAATACAAAATTTGAAGTGCATTCTTATAATTCAGAAAATTGTTAAGTATAAAAATTATTATGCATGTAATAAAGCAAATATGAAAGAGAAAATAAGATTAAATATAATTATAGTTAGTCCTCAACTTATAATGGGGTTTGATTCAAATCCCAACTGTCATAAGTTGGATTTGGTCAGAAGTCAGAAAAGCCCAAAATCATATATATATATATATATATATGATCATTGAATATATGATATGTATTTATAATGCTTTTGCTGATTCATTTTTTTCAACACCAATTTGAACTTATTTTTTGTTAGTTTGTCTCAAAAATGATAGTTTTGTTAATTCTTGCATCCCCCTGCAATAGACTAATGCCCCCTGTTAAGGCACACCCCACAGTTTGGAAAACTCTGATTTTTTATTATTTCATTAGTTGAAAGAACAATAAAGTTTCATTATTCACATAATAAATAATTTATTTTCAAACAGTGAAGTAAAGAGCAAATAATAGAGAGCTTCAGCAAGACGTTGATGTGAACGTAAACGCAAAGAAAAATGACGTCATTCAATTTATCTTCCATGCGTGCATTTGTATAAGAAATCTGCTTCAGCAAGTTGTTACTTCCCTTAACTTCCCCAGATAGTGTCACATGTGTACGACGACGACATTCGTTTAATACGCTTGCGTAGAACACGAACAGCTGAGTCCGTGGCTGATTGATTTGATTTTGTTTTTCAAAATCACTTCCAACTAGAAAATATATTTAGATTAAATAAAAATAAAACAAAGCTTTTCCACTCAGTGTGAGGTATCCAGAAATCACGCCTAAAAATATGATATAAAAGTAACTCTTAAAGTTAGGATTTTTAACCGTTTTTAACACAAAATTTAATTATCCTATCATAGATACAAGTCTAAGGAACGTGCCTACTAAAAGATATGGCATTATATCATAGATACAAGTTTAAGGATTACAAAATTTAATTATCATATCATAGATACAAATCTAAGGAACGTGCATACTAAAAGATATGCATTATGTTTAATCGTTTAGTCACTATAAATATAGGTAATCACCAACGTGTGAACCTTCCTGCCTAAGTGTCGAATTTTCCATTTTCAATGTGTAGAACGCAAACGAATGACGTTAATATAGAATCTTTCCTTAACTCACGTTTCGACGTGAAGAACTTTTAGCGACGATTCGAAATGACACCATGATTTCGTCATTCTAGCGTTCTACATCATTCTCGTACTGCATGTTTGTGTTGCTGAAGCTCTCTATTAAAAAAAGATTTGTCCTTTATTTCACTACCAAAATAGTGTACAGAACTCTTCAACTTACATAGTATCTATGTTTGTAGCAATTTCGTAAATCATTTTTACATATTTCAAATTGACCTACATAAATTGTTACGCATACAGTATACTTAATATGGTAAAATTAAAACATTTCATGATAAATGTATACTAACTTTAAATATAAGCACTTCAGCAGTGCTTATATTTAAAGTTAGTATCATTATTGAATAGCAGTTAAAAAAGCTTGAATTAATGATAAATGTATAGCCTGTATATAAAGTAGGAAATATATAAACACAATAAATAGTTCTGTTCAGGAAATTTTTAATTGTAAAAATAAAACTTTCCTATCAGAACTGTGTTTTATGTTTAATTTATAATACCAGGAAAAAAAATAATGAATTATGACGTAATTATCATAATGTGATATACATATAGATAATCCCCCACTTACACGTGTTGAAGCATACTCTATATAGTTCTAAAATAGTACTTTTTACTGTCACAAAAACAACATTAAAATTACTTTAATTAAAAAATAAGCAAATAAGTCATGTGGTAAAGCAGTTGCTTATCATCTTGGATCAGATTCAGTTCAAAGTCCCACAACTTCAATTTTTCAGAACTCCAAGTTTTTATCCAACTCTAACTAATGCTAACCTAATAAGCACATATGATAAATGATGAAATTAGGAGAAAAATATTTTCATGTTATAGCTTTATCTATATATTTGTTTTTTGTCAGTTGTTTATGTAGTATAGATTATGTATCTCAAGATGTAAATTGGAGATTGTCTCTATATAGTTTCCCAGAGCCGATTGGCATTCATTTCATCAAGATTTTTAACTTTCTGTAAAGTTAAACCTTTTTTATCATAGTCAATTATTTCCTTCACAAGTCCCCTCAAAGACTTTATTTTTATTTTTTTCTTATGACTTTAAAAATGAATCATCAATAAATAAGTCAACTATTCATCAAGAGACTTGATTTATATCTTTCTCTCTGTTTGTTTTCAAGCATGGTAAATGGAAATACATATTTAATTGGCCAGTCCTTGAAATAACTTGGAAATATGCATTTGTCTTTTTTTCATTTTGTTTTTATTTCCCAATTATATCTGTTATACATTAACTTTAAATATTTCAATATTTCATCTACAGACAGTAGGACTTTTTGTTTAAATTAGTAGTGACTACAAGAGGTTTTGCTGCTAATTTGTGTTCGATAAATTTCAATAACATCATATTACAGAATATAGTAACTTTACTATCTGCAATAATAATATTTATTGCATAATTTTTATTTTTTTATAGTACAGGTACTCTTCTAGTTACGAACATTTGTATTTATAAATATGAAATTTAATTTTCAAATTTCACGAAATTTCAAAAACTCTTCAATAGTTTTAAGTGATATGACAAAAAAACTGCTGTAGCAACCAATATGATGTAAAGTTACAAAGTTAACATTATGTCAGTATTTTAAGATGGTGGATATCACATCAAAAATTCCTCTCTTTATATTTGGAACTTTTCATTAAAATCTATAAAATAAGAAACTGTCTATAACAACTTAAAAAAGCACTTCAAGCAAGGTATTCAAAGGCTTTTAATTTAAAAGCCTAAAATTAAAAGCCTTTAAATACCTTGCTTGAAGTGCTTTTTTAAATTGTTATAGACAGTTAAAGCAAGAGTTTGTGTTTATCTTTGTTTAAAATAAGAAACTTTTAATTGGTCCAATTGTGAAATATATTACAATATACAGTATATAAAGTTATTTCAATATTTTGGAGCCAAAATAACAGTAGTATTTGAGTTAGAAACAACCCGATTTATGAACAAAACTTGCATACAAATTATGTTTGTAACTAGAGCACACCTGTAATGTTATCAGAGGAATTATTTTTTATTAAATCAGTGCCATAGCAATTGCTGAAATACTAGTGCAGTATTTCAGCAATTACTATGGCACTATATCTAAATTATAAAGATGATTTTAAAATATTTTTCATAGAAAGTTTTTTATATGTAAAGTCAAATTTACAGAAGTTTGATTTGCATAAGTTGAGGAGCTCTTATATTAAATAATTCAATCAGTATACTGTATAGTTCAAGAACCTATCTCTAATATTTCAATAAGTTTTTATGGAAAATAGTTTTTCCAGTTTGTGTTGTTTCAATTTGCACATTCTTTTCTAGGAATGCAATATACAGATCATTTCATAGCTCTAATGCAGGGTTCCAAAGAAAAATTTTTATATGGCCACTTTGATGGCCACTAGAAGTTGAAGTCACAGTGATCATTCATTTTGTATGATGAAGTTATTGGATGGCAGCATTTGCTTTCATTTAAAGAACTCTATTTAATTCCATGTCCATATCCTATCTTCAAATTTTCCAGTAGTATAAAATTCCTTTGGCATGTTGAAATCCATTCTTCAGTCTTCTGATTGATCAATCACAGGTAATAACTAGTCCAAGATGGCAGTTGCCATTGATATCCAAGTAAATTCTGGCCACCTCATCTCCTGATTTGGTGATGTGCCTTGACTGGCATGTTCACTAGATCTGATAACTGTAGACTTCTTCCTCTGGTAGTTTTTGAATTCTTGTCTTTGAACTCTGCCCAGCAATACAGGAATTTTAATACAGATACTGGAGGCCAGCATCTGTATTAAAATTGCCACTATCCCTGTTGTTATGCTACAGGATACATTGCAGTGCAGCTTTGTGACTCAACTGCACGAGTATTCCAAGAATGGCAGTGACTGTCTGCACAATGTGATCTTCAAAACTTGATTACCACAATGTGAAACTTCCCAAGTCTGCCTGACATTCCTTTATTTGTACCTTGTTATGTTCTATTGCAGTGGCAGCTCGTGGATGATTTTTGTGGGAGGGCTGAAAAAAATTACAATAAGATACGCATAACAATATTCAATCGGAGAAGAATAAAATTTAATTCCAGTACGGTACATAAATCTCGTACACGGTATTCTGTTATTTTACTGGAAAGTGCAGACTTAAAATTTTCAAATGCGATTTCTAAATTTAGGAAATGCGTGCTTGTTGATTTTGGTAATATTCCCGCTAGCAATTTTAACGATTTACAACCTCTTCTCGGTTTCCAGGCAGCGTCGAACAAAAAAAAAATATTGCAATAATAAAAATCGAGAGAATCAGAATTAAAAATTCCATCGCATATATATAAAATTAATAAAAAATATTTATGTAAAAAAAATCACCAATCGATGGTCTTTAGTCAGCATCGAATGCAGAGTCGACAGGAAAGGGAAGTGAATATGACATAACAGGATTAAATGTCTCTCTCTCCATACCCTTTCCGTTCCTAGTACAAAGCGATTTCCCTGTTGTCTCAGTAATGTTGTTAATAAAACTGACTTCGAAAATGTCAAATGATTTTCGAACTATCACGAATATCTCTTAAAATCTGAATGAAATCGTCTTATAAGAAATTCTTACTATTATTAATTGTGCATTTTATTCTGTGAATTAATTACATCACTGTATCTTTTATTCTGCATTCCAGTTGTAACTTAGTTATTCCATTTAAGACTTTGGAATGAAAAGCTTTCGTTTAAATCAATTAACTACGTCGCTTTTAATTGATCGACTAAATAAATTAGTTAAATACTAATGTATCTTTTATTCTGCATTCCAGTTGTAAATTAGTTATTCCATTTAAGACTTTGGAATGAAAAGCTTTCATTTAAATCAATTAACTACGTCGCTTTTAATTGATCGACTAAATAAATTAGTTAAATACTAATTAACAATCTTCATCTGAACAGACTACGTTAACATTTTTATTAAAAAAATATGTTCCTGGTGTTTCAATGCTAGTCTTTTAAGTTGAAATTACCGAATTTCGTTGAAATATTCCATAATTCTTAGGCCGTGTTCCACGTACAAGCGACGCGATGCGATACTACGAGCGAGAGAACAAACCAATAGACATAATCTCGACGCGCCCCACGTGTATACCGTAGCGACGCCTAGAATCGCCTGCTTCCAAAGCTGAAATACAAACTAGGGTACAATTGTCGGCTTATCGAAGCACGGCGAAAGTGGTACACATCGAAAGGGGGCCGAAACATACAAAAATCCCTAGTGAACCAAGGGTCAAAGATCAAACGTTTTCGAGATATAGACCTGCAAAGTTCAGTTTGTTGCAAATGCCGCATGAGGTTTGACGTTGTGCCTGGCCTCGCTGTGATTGCGACTCGACGCGTCTCGTTCCCGTGCTCCACTACCTATGCCGTGTATCTCGTAAACGTTTGACCTTTGACCCCTGGTTCATTATGGATTTTTTTGTGTGTTTCGGCCTCCCCTTTCGATATGTACCTCATTCGCCAAGCTTCGGTAAGGCGACAATTGTACCCAAACTAGTTTATCTGAAGCGACAGAGGCAAATTGTCATGGCTACCGAGTTCCATTCTAATAAGCGAAATTTATATTAAAAAAAAAATCTGTATATGGAAAATGAGAGATAAATTACCATAATCAGCATTTAGCAGATAAATAATGAATTTCATTATAGACGTTATTACAGAAGCACTTCTCGTCGGGCAGACTGTCGCTCATAGCGTAACATCGCATCGTATAGGAAATTACCATATTCAGCATTTAGCAGATAAATAATGAATTTCATTATAGACGTTACAGAAGCACTTCTCGTCGGGCAGACTGTCGCTCATAGCGTAACATCGCATCGTATAGCGTCGCGTCGCTTATACGTGGGAAACGGCCTAACGGACCTTCCTATAATGCGACGAAAAAACTACGACTAGTACTCATACATCGCGATAAACAGTCCCGTATAACGCGTAGGATAATTTTTTTAACGTTATTTATCCGTTACTTACAATATTCGTTGACTGTAACAAAAACCAAACGATGTTTACTTCGTTTCCATGACAACTTTAACTTTTCCGTCGGGTTATACGAATCCGCGTTTTCGGATTCAATGTTATACTGGGTCTACTTGTATATAATATTTTTTAAAAATTTAGTTACCTGTATTCTGTTTTTTTCCTTTATTAAAAGAAACTTTCTTTAAAACAAGTTAATTAAACCTCGGCACGCAATAAAATCATATTCGAAACTAACGCACATCTCATTATCACTATGCGATAGGTGTTGGAACTCAAGAGATGATTAAATTCACAAAAAATTATCTGATAATGCATGTCTCGTATTACGCGATTTCCTATAACGCGGAACGTATCACAGCGTTGTACGGGAATCCGCTGTAAATCGGAATCAATTCTTAAATTTCCATTAGAAAATATTTAATCATAAAATCGATATTGTAAGTTTTATATTTGGATGAAGTGATTTATTTTCTTTAATTATAAAATGGGTGCAATTGCATGCATTGCAAAACTATGCAAAATTACTACCGATTGACAGGGGGGTTAAGACACACAAAATATCCCTAATGCACTAGGGGTCAAATGTCAAAGGTTAACGAGATATATACGCGTCTAGGTAGCGCAGATAGCAGAGCACAGGAACAGGACGCGTCGCGCTTCGCACCGTTGCGAGGCGAAGCACAATTTCAGCCTCTATCTCGTTAACGTTTGACCTTTGACCCTAACTCATTAGGAATATTTCGCTGGTTTTTGTAATGTATGCAATTGCACCATAGAATGGATTAGTTTTAAAGCTTGTAAATGCAGTCTTATACGTAACTCGGAAGTACAATATAAGAAATTTTATTGATTTTTTTTCTTGTTAAGGAGGTACAATTGTCCCCTTACCGAAGCATGAAGTGGTACAGATCGAAAGGGGGGCCGAAACACCCAAAAATTTCCTAGTAGACCAGGGATCAAAGGTCGAATGTTTACGAGATATAGAGCCGCAAAGTTCCGTTGGTTGCAAACAGAGGTACAATTGTCGCCTTACCGAAGCATGAAGTGGTACAGATCGAAAGGGGGCCGAAACACCCAAAAATTTCCTAGTAGACAGGGATCAAAGGTCGAATGTTTACGAGATATAGAGCCGCAAAGTTCCGTTGGTTGCAAACTGTGCATGCGGTTTGACGTTGTGCCTAGCCTCGCCGCAGTCTGCGACGCGACGCGACCCATTCCCCTATGCCGCCTTTAAAGCCTCTAGTTAGTTACTAGCGACAAATTGCCAATTCTTTCTATTATTGGCTTTTATGACTAAAAATTACCGAATTTAGATCACTGTTTCGTCATTAATAATGAACTTTCATCAATAATACTTACATAAATTATTATTATGACAGACACCAAACAGATATCCAATATTTGATCATTTGCAACAGGTTTGGTTCCCAAGAGGGTCCCAATAATATTTGCGAATTTAATTCAAATCGGATAATATTTACGTGGGATATTGCTTCAAAACAGATGAATATCTTTTATTACGTCAGTATTATTGACGTAATATCCCATCACTTTCTATAGATTAAAGTTCCTAATGCTACTCTGTATGCAGTATATGAATTTATTCAAGTCTGATATTTTTATGACTTATATCAGCCGACAACGGTAAAATTAATACATATGTATTAATTTTAATACGTTTAATCAGAAATTCCAGTATTTTGGAATGGAAAGGGTCAAAAATATGGTTTGGTTAAATGAAAAATTTCTGATTAAACATTTTTTTTCACATTGCACTTGCTGTTAGAAACTAAATTGCACTTAGTAGGGCTAAAATGTTTTCTTTTTTACAGTGTACTGAAATAAAAATTGAATACATAAATTGCCTATTTGAAAAATATATCACTTTTTTTTAAATAAGTAAGATGTAATAAAGTGACCAGACCGTCCCGGATTAGCCGGGACAATCTCAGTTTTTGAATCTGTCCCGGCTTGAAAAAATTCCCGAATTGAATAAGATTAATATTGTCCTGTTTTTTGCTTATAAATAAATAGTTTATATTAAAAAAAAGATTAACTAGCCTTAATTTTAAAGAATTATTTTCTGAAGAATCCCAACTTTTACTATACATAGAATATGATCACGTCCCGGATTGTCCTGTTTTTGCTTATAAATAAATAGTTCATATTAAAAAATTTTTAAAAAGATTAACTAGCTCTAATTTTAAAGAATTATTTTCTGAAGAATCCCAACTTTTACTATACATAGAATATGGTCACCCTAATATAACCAATGTGGATGAATCAATCCGAAGAAAAAATAATAAAAGTAGTAGTAAAATATATTGTTTATGTTTATCTCTTCCTGCTTTCTTTTTTTTTGCAAACTTTTTAATAATTTACTTTTTTCATTGTTTTTAAATTTTTTTTATTTTATTTTTTCCATTCTCACATCTTATTATCCCTACCTGGTTGAAGTTCAGAAGTCTGGTCATTTTAGATGTAGTTAATCAAACTAACTTTGATTAAATAAAAAAAAGTATGATAATCCTATTCTAACAATTGATTAATTTTTTCTAAACTGTTAAAATTTTTTATAAAAACAATAGATAGGAATTTAATTCTCTAAATCTTATCTCCCGTTCACATATGAAAATATTTTCTTATGATCAAATTAAAATTGTTTGGCGGCCGCATTTGCGAAAACTTCCACTAACCCATATTAAATTTCGCTTCTGAGAAGTACCATTTTATGCCAATATTTCGTACGTATCATTATTAAATCACGCTTAAGTATGAGTGGTAGCAAACTAAAGCATATGATAAGAACTAGTTCACATATGTTATAACGTAACTTCCGATTTGTTTGGCTAAAGGCCAAGACCGAAGTAAAATCTCATCGAACGGTATTATTTTTGTCGATTTATTTATTTAGTAAAACTATCAAAAACCATTCAAATATCAATTAAATTTCAAATCAGAAACAAATTTTGATTTCACAAAACACACAAAAATCATCCAAGAACTGATAGCAAATCACTTGCGACCATTTTTAACAGTTAAACTGTACGGTGAAATCAAACTAATGATGATATCAACTTAAAGTTTATTAATAAACTAATAAGTATTGAATAATTTGACTAAACCAGCGTTTCTCAAACTTTTCCACTTGGCGACTCCTTTTACCCGAAAAAGTATTTTCCCGATCCTGGGTATAGAAAAGTATATAAACTAGGAATACGAATTGAAACATTTGCTAAAATTTCTGCGACCTCCAAATTTTGTTACGGGACCCACACTTTGAGAAGCACTGGACTAAACAATTCGAAATTTTTCAAAATTACAAGGATCAAGGAACCAGAAAATCAAATTTACAGGGTATACCTTCATTTGTGATACGTCATCAAACTAATAACAGTAAAAGCTCAACTAATGAAGAGCTTCTGGAATGGAAAACAACATGAATGATGAAAGTCAGGAGCCTTTGTTGCTAAGCCCATCAAACAGCTTTCAACAAATCAATTGACTGAATTTTTTACACATATTGACAGTGCCGTCAGAATAATTGAAGAAAAATGATCCTAATGAGATTAGAAGTTCCAAAGTTGCAAGAGATTCAGAGTTCTTTGGCTTGCTACAAAGAATTTTATAGAGAGAGGAAGAATGCTGCCCATCAGCTGAGTCTGGACTATTTCATTAAAAAAGTTGAAGATCAACAGCATATCATCCTAGGGACTTCAAGAGAGCAAGAGTGTGATGATCCACACTGACCAGACCCAGTTCACTCAATATTGAATTGAAGACTGTCAGAATTATGTAGTGTTTAGTTATTTATGACTTGTATCAATTAAATTCATTCATTCATTAAAATTTGATCTTTTGTTCACAGGTAAAAAGTTTTCATTTTTTTTATCCTTCTGTAGAAACCCCTATCCCTATCTCACCCATGTTAAATTCATTTATTTTATTATAGCATTGAAATCAATAGGATGATCACGTCATGGTGATGACATAATGACGCCTCTTATTATTACGTAATTGTAACGCAATAATGGATAGCGTTACAAACGATACTGATACGTAAAATTACAATGAAGTAACAGTGGGTGACGTATCCATGACTTCATGAGACGTGGCGTCATCATGATTAGCCAATTGATTCCAGATGCTATAATAAATAAATTATGTGGTCAAATATTACTTCTGTATTGCTTTGTAAACTTATCCATAAAATCTATAGACTTTAGAGCCTATCCACAAGCTGGAAAACACCCAAGAGAACTCAACTGGAGGATGAAGGAATGCGGTTCAACGGGGCAAGTACGGATTCCATAGAGTCTATAGATTTTATGGATAAGTTTACAAAGCAATACAGAAGTAACATTTGACAACATAATTTATTTATTATAGCATCTGGAATCAATTGGCTAATCATGATGACGCCACGTCGTGGAGTTATAGATTTTATGGATAAGTTTACAAAGCAATACAGAAGTAATATTTGACCACATAATTTATTTATTATAGCATCTGGAATCAATTGGCTAATCATGATGACGCCACGTCTCATGAAGTCATGGATACGTCACCCACTGTTACTTCATTGTAATTTTACGTATCAGTAGCGTTTGTAACGCTATCCATTATTGCGTTACAATTACGTAATAATAAGAGGCGTCATTATGTCATCACCATGACGTGATCATCCTATTGATTTCAATGCTATAATAAAATAAATGAATTTAACATGGGTGAGATAGGGATAGGGGTTTCTTCAGAAAAGATAAAACAAAATGAAAACATTTTACCTGTGAACAAAAGATCAAATTTTAATGAATAAATTATTTAAACTTATAAACAAAACATCATCCAATTGATTTCAAATGCTATAATAAAATAAATGAATTATATAGTCAAATGATACTTCTTCATGGTTTATTACAAACTGATTTATAATGATGATGTGACCAATCATGACAGCATTATTACATTATCGTGACGTCATGAACATTAAAGTTTCATAGTGTCACCCATTGTTACATTGATCATCCAATTGATTTCAAATGCTATAATAAAATAAATGAATCATATAGTCAAATGATACTTCTTCATGGTTTATTACAAACTGATTTATGATGATGATGTGACCAATCATGACAGCATCATTACATTATCGTGACGTCATGAACATTAAAGTTTCATAGTGTCACCCATTGTTACATTACAATGACGTCACATCGGTGCATTTGTGACGATATGCCGAATATGAATATTTCACTGAAAGATTTAAATGAAGCATTTTCGTTGCTATCCCAAAATGCCCTACCATTTAGATAATCTCGATCCAGAGAAGTCTATGTTTCCAGTAGGATCGAAGGAAGTCTCCATGCAAAGTTTGATTCCCTTTTATCTGTCCCTTCTCCATTGTTATATGGATGGTGACTATATCTTTCTTATCCTCACGCTGCAGTTAGTTAAATCAAATAAAATGATCTCAATCAGTTATAGGATTATATGTAACGTACCTTAGCTGACAATGATGATTGAAAACCAAATGAAACATTATTAAAATATTAGTTCTGAATGGACAGATCACCTGTTTGTAGAGTTATAGAAGAGAGTGAGAGATTAAAGAGAAGCTAGATGAGAGGAAAATATGTATTAATAAACAAAAGTATGTGTTTTTTTAATGTAATATATATTTTTAAAATAAAAATATACAGCACTGATCAGGAGAGAGAATTTTATTACAGAAACATCTTTATCTATTCATGAGGTCTTTAGTTGTACTACTGACAACATCAAGGCAAAACATCGCTATCATTGTAACCATTCTGAATTAGTAGTACAGTTGAATACCTCATGATTAAGTCAAAAATATTTCTGTAGTAAAATTTTTTCTCCTTGTTTAATAATAATAATAATACTAAGCAAAAGTTTAAACATAAAAGATTAGTGAGCAGTAAAGAATTGATAACTTTGCTTTCACACTTTCAACAGACTACGCATTTATCTAGGTACTGAAAAAATCTTGCTAAGAAATAGAGAAACATAAGAGCAAAAATTATATAAGATAACACAAAAAGTAATGGTATTAATCATATCTAGTATATTACAGTATGTAATATTATAATAAACTGAATATAAAATCATTTGACATTACATGTACTTTCAATTGAGCTCACAAAAATACACAAAAACATGTTAATGTTTATTTAATTGGGCAGTAATTATATTGTGTTGATGCTACAAAAGAATACAGCAGTATTTCAAATCATTATTTGTTTTATGCTTAATGATTTCTTCAGATTTTCAGATAGTATTCTAAAAAAATATCATTCTTGCATGATAGGAGATCAATTTATCTTCTATTTTGCAAATTTTGTGTGGAAAGCAACACATTCAAAATTAAGGCTACCTAGCAAATATGTGAATTTAAAATTTTGAGCTCTTAGGTAGCTGGTATAATACACTAAATATTTAGTATATTATACTAGATAAGTTACAGTGGTAAACTAATTCAACAATTGAACTCTCAGTTGTTGTATTAGATCAATCACTGTAATTTAGCTAGTATTTCAGGCCATCCCATAAATAGTGTCGTTTTCTGCAGGTGTGAAAAAAACAAACTAAATTTACCTGGAACAGATTTTTTTAATCATCATATTAAGTGCCCCCAGTACTTACAATCTTCTCCCACTGTTCAACAAGTTTTTGAATCTCAGACTCAAAAAAGTCCTTGGATTTCAATCCAAAAATTTAATCAGGGTTTGGTGCACCTCCTTGACATTTCAAAGTTTTTCCTCAGAAAGAGTGTTTGAGGCTGTGCAACAAATAGTGATCAGATGGTGCAAGGTCAGGGGAATATGCTGAATGGAGAAGGTTTTCCCATTCAAACTCTTGCAACTTGACACAAGTCATTCTGGTTGTGTGTGTTTTCACACGATCACCATGTCTTTATGAATAAGAGTGCCAGATGTTTTTCCTGCAAGGCAGTGCATAGACACTCTAGGTTCTGACAATAGCCCTCCAATGTAATGATTTAGTTCAGTGGCAGAAGCTCATAATGGATTATGCCTTGCATATACCACCAAACAGTCAGTAAAACTTTTATGTGGAACATGTCAAGATTTAGCCATTCATATAAAACCACTTGCCTTACTTGTAAATCAGAAAGCTAAAAGCACTATTAGCAAGGAGATATTTATTGATATATATCAATAAATATCTCCTTGCTAATAGTGCTTTTGGCTTTCTAAGATTTAGCCACTACTGCAGGCAGAATCTGTTTAGGAAGCCACTAATGTTTATGCTTAATGTTGTGGTACAGAATCCATTTTTCATCTCCTATAATCACTCTTTTCAAAAATGGCTTCCTCTTTTCACAGGAAAGCAAAGAACCGTAAATGTCCACTTACTGTTGCAGATTTTGTGGTGTGAATTCATGAGGTATCCACTTATCAGTTTTGACACATAATGAAGGTCCTGTAGTGCCTGTGAATAGTTGAATGGGATGAAAGGATTACTATGGCCAATTTCTTGACTGTTACTTCTGGATTCTCCTCAACATTAGCTCTCAGTGCATCATTATCTAGCTCAGCAGGTTGGCATATCCTTGAGGGCCTGTTCTTTATCAGTCAATTAATCATAATTTATTTAAATTATTTTATCCTATATCTATATATATACAGCGCATCATTATCTAGCTCAGCAGGTTGGCATATCCTTGAGGGCCTATATCAGTCAATTAATCATAATTTATTTAAATTATTTTATCCTATATCTATATATATACAGGAGGAATGAAAAAGAAGATTGAATTGAAATTGGTGACAAATACTTTATTACAATAGAACAGTGGCGGCTCGCCCATAAGGGCTGCAGGGCTGCAGCCCTCCCACCAAAATGAAAATTGTCAATAATTCAGAAATTTTAATTTGTATGTTTCACTGAAAATTAGCAAGTTGATTATTCAGCTGGTGGGCTTGTCTTATTGTTTTGCACATGCTCTGATATGAAGAGACATTTATCATTTATGAGTGCAGAAAAATCAAGAAAATATTTTTACTTTTTTTGTTTTTGTTTTTTTTTTTTAAATTAGATGTATAATATACAAATTATTATGATAAACAGATCTGAAAATAAATCCTATCTTTACAATTAATGATAAGAAAGTAGTGTATTTGTCAGCTTATAAGAAAGATTTTTCCTTATAAATACCTTAAAAAATTGCCCTCCATCTTATAAACTGAAAGTGGCTATACAATTAAAAACCTACAAGTTTACAAACAACAACATGTAGTTAATAGATAGTTTATATTGTTATAACATACAATATATTATAATGAATTAGCTTATGTACTTATCAGTAGTTACCAGGCTGTTATTGAAGTAACAGTTAAATTCCAATTATATTTTAAGCTCTAATTGATGATGATGATGTCAGTAATGAATCTGATATTGAATAATAATAAAATAATAAGAGTAATAGTCATATACTTTTCTTTATTGGCTTTTAGTTTTATTTTTATTGAATTTTAAATTTCAATTGTTCAAACAATAAATTTTTCCCCTTAAATTTACTGTTCAAAAATTAGGTTGTATCTTCAATGATAAAGCATCTTATAAGCCAACAAATACAGTAATTTGTATTTGTCTTAACCCAAATACAAATTACTGTATTTCAAATTTATATACTGAAATCAATATATTGAATTCCAAATTTGATCACTCTTGGGTTGGCTTAACCCAAGAGTGATCAAATTTGAAATTTTTGATAAAGATGCTTATATTAATAAATAGCCACATATTACAAATAAACTTTTGATTCTGGTCTATAAATAATAGCTTATCCATGGATAAAAATATGATCACTTAAAAGTTAAAGAAAAAAGTTGAATGTATAGTATTCATTACACACGTGCGCACGCACACACAGTAGAACCTGTATAAGACCATCACCTTCAGTTCCAATCAAAACTGGTCATTTATACAGATGGTTGTCATATAGATTTATTATAATACAGCATATTTAAATGAAACAAAATGATTACACTTTAATAAAAACAAAACATTATTTTTGTTTCAATTTATAGCACAGTTTCTTATTTGTTCAAAAATACAACATATTTAATTAGTATGGAAAAAACTATCAATAGTGCTTTGTCGCAGCCCACTTTTATTTTTATAATTTCTAAGGAAAAGCAGTGTTCAATATCATTTAATTGAGACCATTTTCTCCCATTTAGTCAGAATTTCTTTTTGAGACAATATTTTGTAGATATGTGTTTTCCCCATGTTAAATTTTTCTGCTAATGCTCATTCAGAAAGACTTTTCTTACTGCCTTCAATCATTTTTGTACACTGTTCTAAATTCAAGTCATTAATTTTTCGTTTAGCCCATGATTTAGCTAAGTTTCAACATCCAAAGTGCAGTGATAGCATCACACATGTATGAGATTGCATTTAATTAATATGTTTGTGTAGAACACAAACATCCGGATCCGTTGGCTGGTTGTTTTCACTTTCCATGTTTTCCCTTTATCACTATGCCATAGCCTTCAAGTTTTGATTTTTAACTTTTTAATATAAAATTTAATTATCATATCATAGATACAAATCTAAGGAACATGCATATTAAAAAGATATCGCATTAAAGTAGAAATGACACCATGATTTCTTTATTCCAGTGCTCTACGTTATTCTTGTGGTATGAATGATGGGGAAAAATTCGCACGATGCAACTTTTACAAATAAAGTGGTTTAGCCTAAATTAAATTTAGGTTTAACAGAAAATGATACTGATGTAAGCAATAAAGATAGTCAATTAGTAGTGATGTTAAAAACCTATGGTTGTCATAGACAGTTTCATTTTATGTTTGGTCTATAAAAATGATGGCCGTGGTCGCGTTAGGGAGGTGGTCGCCTTATAGAGGGTTAAATAGCATTATATCTATGGGAAAATCTGGTTCCCATAAAATTGTGGCCGTCACATCAGGTGGTTTTCTTATACAGGTGATCGTGAAGTCAGTTTTTACTGAAGTCCCCTTGATTTACAATGGGGGGCTTAGATCAACCTCACCATCCTAAGTTGGAAAGGCCCAAAATTTATGGACTGTCCACTGTTTTAACCTTACATGCTTCTCATTTTAAAAAATAAAATAACCCTTTCTGCTTCAAATAAAATGTAATTTGATACCTGAAATTTGATATTTTGCTATAACTTTTTTACTTTCTAATTTTTCAGCATGAAAAAATTGGATTTTGTTGTTTATATACTGTGTCCAGATATCGTTTTTTAATTTTGGATTAAGGACTAAAATAAAAAAAGAAAAGAGATACAAAACAATTAGGCCTAATTAGCATATGTAAACAATATATAATTTTTCAAATTATTCACAATCATATTGGCATCAGATAAAAAAATTTTGATATATTTACATTCCTGATGATATTCCACATCTAATGATACCAAACTTCATAATTCTAAAAGGACTTTTCCAACTAACGAAGACGATTTATACTGTAATTTGATACTGCAGAGTAATCCGATACTTCAAAAAAATAAACAATCATATTCTCCCTCTCGCGGATGAAATACGGTATTCTACTACACAAATGTTTAAAATGATTGTTTATTAGCCATTTTTCTTCCTATTTTCTTAAAATAATGTGTGATAAATACTTTTTGTTTTATAAGAAGTATTAGTATGTATGAGAATGTCGACTTTGTTGAAAATTTATTTTTTTTTAATAAATATTGCTATGATTTCTACACACAGATATCATCCTGCCATCTGTATGCCAGATTTAGCGCTGATTTTTGATAAATTATCGCTTTTTCCTATGGTTGTCATAGACAGTTTCATTTTATGTTTGGTCTATAAAAATGATGGCCGTGGTCGCGTTAGGGAGGTGGTCGCCTTATAGAGGGTTAAATAGCATTATATCTATGGGAAAATCTGGTTCCCATAAAATTGTGGCCGTCACATCAGGTGGTTTTCTTATACAGGTGATCGTGAAGTCAGTTTTTACTGAAGTCCCCTTGATTTACAATGGGGGGCTTAGATCAACCTCACCATCCTAAGTTGGAAAGGCCCAAAATTTATGGACTGTCCACTGTTTTAACCTTACATGCTTCTCATTTTAAAAAATAAAATAACCCTTTCTGCTTCAAATAAAATGTAATTTGATACCTGAAATTTGATATTTTGCTATAACTTTTTTACTTTCTAATTTTTCAGCATGAAAAAATTGGATTTTGTTGTTTATATACTGTGTCCAGATATCGTTTTTTAATTTTGGATTAAGGACTAAAATAAAAAAAGAAAAGAGATACAAAACAATTAGGCCTAATTAGCATATGTAAACAATATATAATTTTTCAAATTATTCATCATTTTGGCATCAGATAAAAAAATTTTGATATATTTACATTCCTGATGATATTCCACATCTAATGATACCAAATACTTCATAATTCTAAAAAAACTTTTCCAACTAACGAAGACGATTTATACTGTAATTTGATACTGCAGAGTAATCCGATACTTCAAAAAAATAAACAATCATATTCTCCCTCTCGCGGATGAAATACGGTATTCTACTACACAAATGTTTAAAATGATTGTTTATTAGCCATTTTTCTTCCTATTTTCTTAAAATAATGTGTGATAAATACTTTTTGTTTTATAAGAAGTATTAGTATGTATGAGAATGTCGACTTTGTTGAAAATTTATTTTTTTTTAATAAATATTGCTATGATTTCTACACACAGATATCATCCTGCCATCTGTATGCCAGATTTAGCGCTGATTTTTGATAAATTATCGCTTTTTATATGTTTTTTACTCAGATTTGTCTCAGTGCCTTTTAAAATGGCGGATGGTGAATTATTTCTCTGTATTTTGTCATTCTAAGTCATTAATTTTTCAAAAAACAGTTAAAATATAATAATACTGTATTACATCGAATTAAGGCAGCACTTTTTATTCAAATTTTTAAATCGTAAAGTATGGTTGCGGCTTAAATTCAAATCAAATATTTTAACATCTTATTTCTCCCGATCTCCATTCCCCAACGTTTGGGATTTTGCTTTACGCTCTATGCATGCGCATAGTATTACGATCGTTGATTACAATTTATTCGGTAGCTTATGTATATAAGTTAGTACCTATTTAAGTAAATAAAAATGTTTTTTATTTTCAATACCTATTATAAAATCTTTTTTTTTTCTGATTTTTCAATTTTAAAATCCTACTGCGACTTAAATTTGGGGGTGGCTTATATTCGATGTAATATGGTAATAGCATTTTCAAACAAATGGGACGGGTTGTCACGGCTCTCCCTTAGTCAACATAATGTAACTAGCCCATAGCCTGAGGTCAACAACTGACCTTGGATGGACGCTGTTTGACAATAATTATGCACGCCTGGTCTACTAGTTACTTGTTTCGACTGTAGATAACACAAAAATTACTGTATTGTTTAAATTTTTGTGTTATATATAAAATATAACTAATGTAAACAAACAATCGGCTGATTTTGAAAACCGTTCGATATTTCCCGCCATAATCTAGGACGCCGACTTCCACATCAATTGTCAAGCGTGGTATAGGTCACTGTCTCTCTGATAAATAGAAATTTATATATTTTTTAAATAAAACTAATTTATCGAATTTTGTGCGTGAAAAAGCACTAAAATCATATTATTTACAAGGGGCCAAACTTTCCCAAATTTTAATTTACTGGATCAAGATATCTGTAAAAAAGAAGTAAGGATAAAATCTGAAGGAAATGTGGAACATGATAGAGCAAGTCGGACAAATTCGGGCAATCAATTCTTGAATTTTTGGGGGTCCAAAGATCACAATTATATTAATTAATTCGAATTAAATTGGAATTAATGGGTTAATTAAAAATTTATTAAAATATCAATGGATAATCAAATTTTTGAGTAATACGACAGAAATATGAAAAATATGATAGAATATGATAGAATGAACCATGTTTTCTCGATTTAACCAAAAATAACGAAATTATTGGGCTTTAAATTTTGTCTAGGCTGCCAAGTTATTGGAGCACAAAATCAGGCACGCGTCTTGGATGCCTAGGCGTTGGAGAGGAAAAGGTTAATTTTTAGAAGTCAATTTTATTGTAAGTCAATAAATCTATATTAATTACCATCTGTAAAATATAAAAAAACAGAGATAGAAAATATGTGGAAAATGTGAGCAAGGAAAAAAAAAATTCTTATATAAAAACATCTATCAATTTATAAAAAATAAAATATTATACTGGTAAATTTATTATAACAAAATTAAATTTACCTCTTCTTGAATATTTGGAGGCAATGCAGCCAAAAATTCTGGATTAACTTCAGTAAAGTTTCCTCCTCCTTCAGTTGTTGCTTGACTATTTGCTGCTTGTGCTCTCTGTCGAAGTCGTTGCAATCTTAACTGTTCTGCTATTACCTCTTGTCTAATGTTTTCAGGTAATGCAGCTAAAAATGATGGATCAACACCTTCTGGAATTTCTACATCTAAAAAAGAAAAATTTCTATCAATAATTTAATTCAATATGGTTATTAATTTAATAATTCCAAATATTTATTTATGTTTTAAGCAAAATATTTCAAAATAATTCAACTGAAGAGTGTGATCCTAAAACCAGTTCAGTCCATTTTGATCTTTTTTTTTGATGCAAATACATACTCCTATTGAAGTCATCTATCTTATTAAAGGTTGGTTTGTTCCCAAAACCATGCCAATAAATGTGTACGGGACACTTGAGTCCTGATTTGCTTTTGAAAACTTGCTCAGTCCAGAGAGCAGTAACGAAGAAAACTTGCTCAGTCTTTTGCACATGTGCAGAGCATTTTCCTAATCCTGTCAGCAGGGCAGTAAAAAAACAAACTGCTATTATTGTTGGAAATAAATTTGTTGTGGGAATTTTTGTTGTATACACACATAATCTGAGCATAGGGGGTCATTTATAAATATCTCCATTTCAATATAAAGAAGGCTATTCATCAATCTTATTATTTTGCTGGTAATTTTAAATCTATCACCAAAAATTTCATCGAATTTACCATAGCTCTTTATCAATACATAGAGGCTAAAGTTGACAATCACACTTTATATCTATATCTTTCATTAAGTAGTATATCAATTAAAATATGTAAACGGGCGGCCGAATGGCTGAGTTGTAACGCTGACGGTGTGCCACGCAGGAGGACCCGGGTTCGCTTCCTGGATCTTGTAACTCCTGAGAAGTTTTTTCAGGATGCTGGGCCCGGCCCGGCGATCCCCGTACATCATCATCCATCCCCTCCACGGACTGCAGCACGTGGTTGGAACTGATCCCGCATCTTAGTAATCTCACTGATTGGAAAGCGACGTAAAATATGGAAAAAAACATATAAATGTAATGAATTTGATTAATGGTAATATATACGAACAAATTATTTTTAATTATGGGAAAATTTTTAGCAGATTTTATTTATCGGATATCTACGAAATATTTTATTGGTAAAAATTTTCGCTACATCATATTAAACCTTTAAAACAAGAGACATTTTTCAGAAAATTTCATTTTTCTTTTTGTACTTAAACAAAATTGTGTAAAACTATTTATATACAATACAAAATTGTATCTAGTCAATTTAACTAATCATTAGATATATTGTTTAACAAATAATTGGATTATTATTATTAATTGCAAATAAACAAATTATTTATTTTTATATTTTACTTGCAAATATTCACTACATATTTATGTACCGACATATGCAATTTTCATTATTATTAAAATTAACGTTTTAACGTTCTATAGTCGAGAAACAGCAACGTGTTTATTGTGTAAAATTATAAAATAAATCCTTAAGTTTTGCAAACCCTTGTTTGATTTTCAACTCAGAAAATGTTTACCCGAAAACCGAACCCAATTTATATAAGGAAAAAAACGTAATATAGTTCATATAATGATAACCAAAAAACGTATTCATACACAAAAGAACATGTCAAAATAAATGCAACAGTGCCTGTATCGCTTCACACTACTGCAGCTGCTGGCGCTGCAACTTGCAAACATGAGACAGCGATCAGCTGACTTAGTGATTGTGACGTAACATTTACAGCGCGAAATTAAAAAATTATAAGCACGGTTTCATTTTTGTAACTATTTATCTTTATGAAGATTATTGAATTTTTAAAAATAGTATAGTTATTGATTACATAGTGGTTGACTTATATAAAGAAATACTTGGGCATGGCCCACGGAACCCAGTTTGAATACTGCGGCTCTAGTGTAATCACTAACCTTTTCTTTTTTTGTTTCCTGTTTTATCATCAAAAGTGTTTTTTCTTTCATCCATTTCGATACTTTTTAAAAGAGAAAATTCTGTCTGTATGTATACGATAACAAAGCTGATTAATAGTAATGCTAAATAGCTAACAGCAAAAAGCCCATCTTTCTGGTGTTTCACTCCTTCAAAGCCAAGTGACAAAAAAAAGCCCATCTTTCTGGTGTTTCACCTCTTCAAAGCCAAGTGACTGCCATCTTTCTGGTGTTTCACCCCTTCAAAGCCAAGTGACTGTTCTTGAATCTTTCTGGTGTTTCACTCCTTCAAAGCCAAGTGACTGTTCTTGGACTGCTCCTCGTCCAGTTTTATCGAAAATTAAGGGTAATTTGTTAATTGACATCATAAAAGGAGGCGGAGCAATAGTGTGACCGTTCTTGGACTGCTCCTCGTCCGGTTTTACTAACCGAAGTGTGACCGTTCTTGGACTGCTCCTCGTCCGGTTTTATTAACCGAAAGTTTCACCCCTTCAAAGCAAAGTGACTGTTCTTGGACTGCTCCTCGTCCGGTTTTACTAACTGAAAAAAGAGAGACATAAAAGAGGACAGACCTTTGTTAGTAAGACTGATCTATGCTTAAAACTCGCATTAATCGAATATTTGCTCGCACTAACTGAAAACGGTATCATTTTTATAAATTGCACTAATCGAATATTGCATTATTCGAACTCTCATTAATCAAGGTCTACCTGTAAATGTTTTTATAGAAACTATGTAATGGCTGAGATGGATATCTAATATTTTGTAACCATTTATATTTAACAAATGTTTCAATTTTTTTACTTTACTGATACTCATTAATCAAGGTCTACCTGTATATGTTTTTATAGAAACTATGTAATGGCTGAGATGGATTTCTAATATTTTGTAACCATTTATATTTAACAAATGTTTCAATTTTTTTACTTTACTGATATTTTTTTTTTTTTTGATGGCATCAATTATAATTATTATAATTTCAATTTTGAATAATTATATAATTGATTACTAATGCACTGTTAAAAAAAGTACCAGTATAATATATTTAATGCACATTCATTTATCATATTTTTACTATAATATACAATCAATTTAACTATAATGTACTTCTGCCCCACTTAACATACTGATGCAATTTTTAAAATTTCCATTGTTCTGAAATTGATAATGCACTGCAAATTAAAATGGTGAATGCTATGCAGTACAATACTGTATAGTATTGCTAGACATAATTTTAGTTTTTATTATGATAACATATAAAAATAAAATTATGCTGGACATATTTTTATATGTTATCATAATAAAAATTATTTATTTTTTAATATGTAAAAAAATACAAGGTGCTGTATTTCATGATTTTTTTTACTTTTTTATAAGTACTATGAAATCCAAATGAGATTATAATTGATGTTAAAACAAACTTTTCATTGTCTAATTTGACAAAATAAATCATCACTATGTCAGATGAAAATAGCAGCAATAATCTGGATTTTTGTAATATCAATTGTTCTTCATAACATACAAGATATTCAAATAATAAGAATGAGATATAAGAAAATGAAAACAAAACAAAAAATATTCAAAAGAAATGTTGCTGAAATTAAATAGGAAATGCATCCGTCATCAATTATCTTTAGAATCACAAATGTTGTGGACCAGATAAATGCATAATAATCATCAATATTCGCTAATTTATTATTAAATATAAAAATGATTATTATGCATTTATATTATTTATTGGAAGTATCAGAGCTTGTCATCCTATATTATACAATGATCCCCAACACAGTTGTCTGTCAACATATATATATATTTTTTAATAACAGTTCATAATTTTACAAAACACATAAAAAAATATTATAATAATACTGTATTACATCGAATTAAGGCAGCACTTTTTATTCAAATTTTTAAATCGTAAAGTATGGTTGCGGCTTAAATTCAAATCAAATATTTTAACATCTTATTTCTCCCGATCTCCCATTCCCCAACGTTTGATTTTGCTTTACGCTCTATGCATGCGCATAGTATTACAATCGTTGATTACAATTTATTCGGTAGCTTATGTATATAAGTTAGTACCTATTTAAGTAAATAAAAATGTTTTTTATTTTCAATACCTATTATAAAATCTTTTTTTTTTCTGATTTTTCAGATGTAAAGTATGGGTGCAGCTTAAATTCAAAGCAAATATTTTAACATTTTATTTCTCCCGATCTCCCATTCCCCAACGTTTGGGCTTTTTCTTTACGCTCTATGCATGCGCATAGTATTACGATCGTTGATTACAATTTATTCGGTAGCTTATTATGTATATTAGTACCTATTTAAGTAAATAAAGTAATAGCATTTTCAAACAAATGGGACGGGTTGTCACGGCTCTCCCTTAGTCAACATAATGTAACTAGCCCATAGCCCGAGGTCAACAACTGACCTTGGATGGACGCTGTTTGACAATAATTATGCACGCCTGGTCTACTAGTTACTTGTTTCGACTGTAGATAACACAAAAATTACTGTATTGTTTAAATTTTTGTGTTATATATAAAATATAACTAATGTAAACAAACAATCGGCTGATTTTGAAAACCGTTCGATATTTCCCGCCATAATCTAGGACGCCGACTTCCGCATCAATTGTCAAGCGTGGTATAGGTCACTGTCTCTCTGATAAATAGAAATTTATATATTTTTTAAATAAAACTAATTTATCGAATTTTGTGCGTGAAAATGCACTAAAATCATATTATTTACAAGGGGCCAAACTTTCCCAAATTTTACTAAAATCGTATTATTTAGAATGTGCCAAACTTTCCCAAATTATAATTAATTGGATCAAGATATCTGTAGGATTTTATGTGTGAGAAAGCGCTAAAATCATATTATTTATAAGGGGCCACTAAAATCGTATTATTTAGAATGGGCCAAACTTTCCCAAATTTTAATTTACTGGATCAAATATCGTAGAAAGAAGTAAGGATAAACTAAGAAAGAAATGTAGGAACATGATAGAAAGAAGTAAGGATAAACTAAGAAGGAAATGTGGAACATGATAGAGCAGGTCGGACAAATTCGGGCAATCAATTCTTGAATTTTTGGGGGTCCAAAGATCACAATTATATTAATTAATTCGAATTAAATTGGAATTAATGGGTTAATTAAAAATTTATTAAAATATCAATGGATAATCAAATTTTTGAGTAATACGACAGAAATATGAAAAATATGATAGAATATGATAGAATGAACCATTTTTTCTCGATTTAACCAAAAATAACGAAATTATTGGGCTTTAAATTTTGTCTAGGCTGCCAAGTTATTGGAGCACAAAATCAGGCACGCGTCTTGGATGCCTAGGCGTTGGAGAGGAAAAGGTTAATTTTTAGAAGTCAATTTTATTGTAAGTCAATGAATCTATATTAATTACCATCTGTAAAATATAAAAAAACAGAGATAGAAAATATGTGGAAAATGTGAGCAAGGAAAAAAAAAATTCTTATATAAAAACATCTATCAATTTATAAAAAATAAAATATTATACTGGTAAATTTATTATAACAAAATTAAATTTACCTCTTCTTGAATATTTGGAGGCAATGCAGCCAAAAATTCTGGATTAACTTCAGTAAAGTTTCCTCCTCCTTCAGTTGTTGCTTGACTATTTGCTGCTTGTGCTCTCTGTCGAAGTCGTTGCAATCTTAACTGTTCTGCTATTACCTCTTGTCTAATGTTTTCAGGTAATGCAGCTAAAAATGATGGATCAACACCTTCTGGAATTTCTACATCTAAAAAAGAAAAATTTCTATCAATAATTTAATTCAATATGGTTATTAATTTAATAATTCCAAATATTTATTTATGTTTTAAGCAAAATATTTCAAAATAATTCAACTGAAGAGTGTGATCCTAAAACCAGTTCAGTCCATTTTGATCTTTTTTTTTGATGCAAATACATACTCCTATTGAAGTCATCTATCTTATTAAAGGTTGGTTTGTTCCCAAAACCATGCCAATAAATGTGTACGGGACACTTGAGTCCTGATTTGCTTTTGAAAACTTGCTCAGTCCAGAGAGCAGTAACGAAGAAAACTTGCTCAGTCTTTTGCACATGTGCAGAGCATTTTCCTAATCCTGTCAGCAGGGCAGTAAAAAAACAAACTGCTATTATTGTTGGAAATAAATTTGTTGTGGGAATTTTTGTTGTATTTATTAAAAGGTAAAATTGTTAGATTGGTTATTAATTTTCATGTTAGAAGCTCTTGAAATGAAATGGTAACATTAAAAATTTATATTTCTGGGATTTTTTTTTATCTATTGTTAAAAAGAAAGTTATTTTTCTGAATTTTAGTAGTTCTTAATTTGGAATGATTAAATACATATCCTGGAAGCCTTTCCCATGAGTATAATGTACTCATGGGGGAGGCCCCAGACTCCCCCATGAAGTAATAAAAGTAAATGTTTGATCTTTTCCATGAATATAATGTATTCATGGGGAAGTTCAAACATTTACTTTTTACTACAGTCAATTCTCATTATTCGCAGGAGTTATGTTTTGCAAATTCTTCGCGAATAATGAACCATTGTGCCTATAGGAAATATAAAGTTATAACAATATTTTTGCCGGTCAACGATAATCCACGAATAAGCGCAAAAGTGCCGTAAATATCGAATGTGCAGTTACAAATAAATTTTCGGGAATAGTCGAATATGTGAATAGGGAAATCGACTGTATTTTAATACTTTAAATCAAAATAAATTTAGTTTTTCCTCTAATGAAGAATGAGTGTAATTGAAAACACATTCTGTCCTTGGACTTAGCAAGTTTCCATTAACTCCATTATATTTAGTCATTGTGTATTTAAAAACTAATGATGACTGATTTCAAGATTTTACTGAGAAGTGCATGTATATGATTAGAAACAGATATCTGGTAAGATAATTCATTCTTGAGGGTGTCAAGTCGCGACCTGGTTCAGATGTATGCATGTCGGCTCCAGCTTTGCGACGTTTTTGTGCTTTTCTACTGTGTTTTCTGTGGATTTATAAATGTCATCTTATTCGTCTCTGTGGGCTGATTCTAATAGTGTGCTGTTTTTCGATGCTCAACGATTTTCCACAAAGTTATCTTTGATTTTCTTCTGGAACTTCGGATTGTCCAATCCACGTGGATTTTTGCCATCTGCCTCAAACATCCATTTCATCGAATTCTACTCTCCTCTAGGAACAAGGAGGTATCACTTTTTCCTCCAAAGATTTTTGGTGAAGTTATTTAAGATTTTCACTTTACACTTCGGACACTCTTCATGCCTCATAGCCTTCTCGAATCAACCCGATCTTGGTATCATCTGCATCGGTAAGTCCTTGCCTTTCATCTGCTGCTATTTTCGTTTGATTACATTAAATAGCTTTTTAGTTACAAAATCCTTTGTTTGAATCTTGCTCTCTCCACGTGTTTGTCGGTGGCACCATCTGAGAAATTTATAACTCTAACAAAATGCATCTCAACATTGAAAACGAGGACGAAATTTTAGAATCGCTTTCCACCAACCTTGACCTTATTATGGAATTACTGCCGGCAAACGCGTATGATATGGTTAAGGTAGCTTCCAGAAAAAAGATTCGTAAAGCTGCGACGGATTTATTCTCAGCAGCACACCAGATTTACAGGATAGCACACAAACTTTGATCTCGTCTACAAACTAAACTGACTCCTATGTACAAAGACATTCTAGTTAATAATCAGATGGCTAGCGCTACGACAAGACTAATTAACAAATCTCTAAAGACCGCTTCTTCCACTGAATCCAACTCTGGACATGCCCTTATTGTCTACCCTAAGTTGAATCTAGATGAGGATCCACTGGATCCGGAAAAAATTGAAGCTGAAATTAAAAATAACATAGAGCCACAAAAACTAAAAATTAATATTCAGGGAGTAAGAATAGTCAATAATAATAGAGTTTGCATCAGAGTTGGATCTCAAAACAACTCCGAAAAATTAAAATCAGCAATAGAAAGAACCACAGGTCTTGAAGAAAGACTTCAAACTAAAATCTCCAACAAAAGGGCTCCTAAAGTTATTATTTTGAACGTTCCAGAGTCCCTAACTGACGAAAACACCTTACTCGCTATCCACTCAAAATGACAACTATTAAAAGTATAGACAAAGAGCAATTCCTAGTTGAATGTAAAGTCATCAAGACCATAATAAAAAATAAAACCTCACATGGCAGGAAACATTTAGTCCTTTCTGTCACTCCAACTCTAAGAAATAAACTCATAAATACTAAGACACACTCTCAATTGGGCAAGCTGCCTGGTTGGCAATTATATACCAATTACAAGACAAAAGACAAACAGCCCAAGCAACCAACTATGGCTATTAACTCTCATCACAATAATCCCACTCTGAACAACAATAACTACACTCAACTAAAGACTATTCATTTCCTCAACATTAACCTTCAGAGATCCAGGGCTGCCTCCTCCCTCCTCCTAAAAACTAGTGAAGATCTTGCTATTGACATTGTTACTATCCAGGAGCCCTATACCATTAAGAACAAAATTGTTAGATTTGGGGCTGGCACTGCTTTCAACCCTCCAATGATTCCACCCCTGTTAAAACTGGTATCCTTGTTAGAAACAAAAACATTCAGTGTTCTCTAGTCACAGACCTCACCAATAACTATATGACTACTATAGCTGTCCAATTACTGGATGGTACCTACTTCATCTCCTCAGTGTACTACTCCCCGGACAATAACTTAAACAATCTTTTAAGTGTTCTGGACCAGCACCTCACTAAATATCATTCCACTCCTTGGTTTTTATGTGGAGATTTCAATGCAAAGTCTCCAACTTGGTACAGCAATGAAGAAGACTCCAGAGGCTTCCTCCTCAATGAACTTATGTCCAAATTTCACCTTATCTCTGCTAATAGCAGCACTCTGGCCACCTTTCACCCACGGGTGAAAGCTGGATAGATGTTTGCATTGCTAACTCCAACTTTTCATATCTTGTTACTCCTGCTGCACTTTGGATAACGATTCCGCAAGTGATCATAGATACATCCATTCCACCGTCAGCCTCACTGACTGGCCATCCAACAGCCAGAAACTTATCCCAATCAAAACTAATTGGATGGACTTCCAACATACTTTCTCCCAGCTCTGGGCTCACTGCCCTTACCTACCAATTATTTCAAGCACAAATCCTAATGACTTAGCCAACTATCTTCAACATTGTATAAAATCAGCTCACAACTCTTCTACTACTTATGCCACTGCTAAACCTAAGAAAATACACTGGTGGACCCAATGACTTGACAACATTAAACGGAAAGTTAAACAACTTTGGAAATCCTTTACCAACACCTTGGACCCAACACTTACATAAAGAAAGGAAGAATATAAAAGAGAGTTAAACTCTTACAAAACTGAAATAAACAAAGCCCACAATAAATCCTGGAGGGAGTTTTGCTCCAGAAATAACAGTAGTAACCCCTGGACTGATCGTTATTATCTCGTCTGTAAAAATAGAATGACTTGCAACTTACCCTTTACAATCCAGAAAGACGATGGAACATCAACAGCGGACCTTAAAGACACCATTCCTGGATTCCCACTTTCCAGATGATGACCAAGACTCTGACAATCCAGAACAAAATGACACCCGCACCTTCACTCAAAGCCCTCCAGACACCAACGACAACCCTATTTTTACTTTTCAAGAAGTCAGGAGAGCCATTCACTCCCTAAAAAATAAAAAAGCACCAGGAATTGATGGAACAACATCGGAAATGACAAAGGCTGCATTTTCTTCGGTACCTATTGCTTTTGTTACAACCTATAATCTCTGTCTCCAGAAAGGCATATTTCCAGACATATGGAAAACTGCTTCTATCAAATTCATTCCTAAAAACAACCTTCTTCATAAAGCATCAGACTACTGACCCATTAGCCTTCTGCCTGTCTTGGGTAAGGCTCTCGACTATCTGATCATCAACAGAATCAATCATTACCTTCATAAAAACAGGATTCTCCATTCCAAACAATTTGGCTTCACTCCAGGTACCTCAACCATCCATGCACTCTTCAATGCTCTTGACTTTGTCTACCAAGCTTGGGAAGAGAACAGGCATGTCCTGCTCACCTCCCTCAATCTTAAAGGTGCTTTTGACAACATGTGGTAGCCAGCGGTCCTCAAAAATCTCAAACTCTACAAATGCCCCAAGAACCTTTATCTGACCATCCAATCCTATCTGAATAACAGGAATGCCGGTGTCTTTCTTCCCAATGTTAGTATTATTAAAAAGATCACTAAAGGTTGCCCCCAGGGCTCCAGATCCAGCCCAAGACTCTGGAACATTCTCTTTAATGACATTTTTAATATTGCTCAAGACTTTCCTCACTTGGATCTGAACCTGCAAGGATTTGCTGATGACACCCTCCTTCAGATTTCTGCTAGAAATAGAGAACTGGTCTGTGACCACACTAACCTCGTTCTCGACAAAATCCATGGCTGGCTTACCAACAAAACCAAGTGTCTTCTCCTCACCAAGGGAAGGATACTTAAAAGGAATGTTCTGGTACGTATTGCTAACAACTCTATTCAGAACACCAATCACCACAAATACTTAGGTGTGATCCTTAGCCGCAACCTTACTTGGACTGAGCACATCCACTTTGTAAATCAAAAGGCCATCCGGATGGTTAACACGCTCTGCTCCATCTCCAAGAACACTTGGGGTCTTGGTTACCATAACCTTAAGACATATATACTTGCGCTGTGGAGCCTATAATCTGCCGCGGCTGCCGCACGTATAGGACAGCACCTACTGACTCTGTGTCCTAGCTGGTATTGATATTACTCCACTTCAACTAAAGGCACAAGAAATTGGAACCCAATGGATTCTCAAGAATACTAAGGTTTTAACTCAAAACCTAACTAACTCTCCCCCTTCTCCATTGTACCAACTCTTCTCCAAATTCCTAGACGAGGATACCATTAACAACATCTTCAAATGGAACCTGATATAAACAAAGACTACCTTCACCCTGCACAACTTATCCTCCCTAACTGCAACCCTCCTGAAAACACAGATCATGATACTGATGTTGCCATTTACACAGATGGCTCTAAAAGTGAGTCTAAAAGTGAGTCTCTAAAAGTAGTTGGAGCAGCCTTTGTTTCCTGTATTAAGGACCACAACAACAATGCTGAGAGATCCTATAGACTGGCAAGCACTTGTTCAAACAATCAAGCACAATGTAATACAGTAATACATTATTTTAATATTTAATAAACAATGGAAATTCTATACTACTTGTAATTTACAAAATGCATGTTTACTGTTGGAGAAAATTTCATCACATTAATTGCTTCAAACAAAATATAATTGTTTTTAATAAATGTCAATCATAATTTAAAATAAATTCAAATAGTTTACCATAAAAAAATTCATTATAAATTACATGCTTAGCATATCAGAACTATAAACAAAATGGCAGTGATTTCATATACTGAACATCAATTTTTATTTTAGAAGTTGAAATACAAAGCAGTTTTTATTTTTTCTGATGTTAATAATTTAAATAAACTTTGCCTTATAATTGCATTTTTATAGTATTTTTATTCTAAATATACAATAAAATATGAATGATTTTCCATATCCATGATGATTTCAATAAAAAATTGGGAAAAAGGTATTACTTGAGTAAATTGATAGTGTATTAGAATTGAAGAAATAATATTGCATATATTAATTTTAATAAAATAAAATACAAAATAACTAATACAATAATAATAATTATTCTAGGATAAAACTTTGATGAATAATATTTGTTTTAGGTTAATTTTAATCTTATTAAACTTCTCTGCAAATAATTGCATCATTAAAATATCTTTACGTAAATGATACAATTGTTTGCTTAGAAGTTTTGTAAAATTTAAATTAATGTCAAATAAATATTCTATATCAAAGTTTACACCATGATAGTAATTATTTGATATTCTATTTTGATTATTATTAACAAAAATAATGTGCTTTTTAATACATGCTTTTTAAGAAACACCGCTTAAACTCTTTTACTAAAGATAATAAGTAACTTCTAGCACTTCCTGTGGGTTGAGTAAAACTATTTCCATTAAATAACATCCTTTACTTTGCTAACTTTTTAGGTATCGCTACCATCTTCAGGCTGCAGTTCTTTCTAAAGAGAAGCGTCGATTCTTATGGATCCTAGACTGGGCTGGCTCTGCCCTTGTTGATACATGCTTTTTAAGAAACACCGCTTAAACTCTTTTACTAAAGATTTTTTAAAAATAATGTGTACTGTCAGATCTAACACATCATTGATTTACTAATTCAATTATAAAAGTTTTCTCTTTTCCTCATTTTTGATCAAAGGAACTGTGGACATGGAGAATTATTCTAATTTTATTGTTAATCTAGAATAAAAATATTACAAAAATCAAATTATAGGGCAAAATTTATTTTAAATATTAACTGTACAAAAAATAAGAAGAATTTCAGATTTTAACTTCTAGTCCTTCATTCACAATAGAATGATATACTATAAATTACTAGTTGAATGAAATAGTTTTTTAAATGAAAAGTAAAGAAATATACAAACACAATGCAGTTAAACTTATTTGGATATCAATCTGGTAAAATAGTATTACACCAGATCGAACGTGATCTTTGATCAAATTATTGGGTTGTCCAATAAGTCTGTGTGATTTTTCTAAGTAAATAACACAAAACTTTTTGATATTAAGCAATAGTTATTGCTTAATATCAAAAAGTTTAACAATGTATTGACCATTTTGATCCACTATTTTTTGCCATCTTTCCAGCAGCTTCATAATTTTGCACTCAAAAAAGTCCTTGTCTTTTTGTGGCAAAAAGCTGATCCAAATACCATTTGATATCATCATCAGAATCAATTTTTTCCTCTTAAAGAATTATGAAGAGAGTGAAACAAGTGAAAGTCTGATGATGCAAGATCTGATGAATAAGGAGGATGTGGTAACACATTCCGTCCTAGCTGCAACAATTTCTGGCTGGTCTCCAATGATGAATGCGGTCTGGTGTTGTGATGAAAGATAACTCCTTTGCAATTCACTAATTCTGGACATTTTTGATTAATGGCATTACGTAATTCATCCAGTTTTCGATTTGAATTAATCGTTTCATTCCTTGGAAGCAGCTCAAAAAACATAATACCTTTCCAATCCCATCAAATTGACAACGTAAGCTTCCTTTGATGAAGCTCTGCTTTTGAAGTGCTTTGGGCTGATTCATCATGTTTGTTCCATGATTTTTCTGCTCAGTGTTACTGTAGATGATCCATTTTTTCATCTCTTGTTATCATATGTTTTAAAAATAAATTGTTTTCCTCATGTTTCAACAATGAATCTCATATGGTAATGCATTTAACCAGATGAACTTCTTTAACTTGATGCGGTACCGAAACATTGAGTTTACTCATATATCCAAGTGCCTTTAAATGATTTTCTACACTTGATTTTGATATGTTTAGAATTTCTGCAATGTTCTGTGTCATGTAGTGATGATTTTCATCGACTAATGCCTTTATTTTGTTGCTGTTGATCTTTGGTAGTCTTCCTGAGTGTGGTGCATTTTTAATGTTGAAATCACCAAAATGAAATTTGTCAAACCACTTTTGGTACGTGTTTCAATAAAGCATCTTCACTATACACATTGCAGATCTTTTTATGTGCTTGCATCGCATTTTTCCTTTTTTTAAAATAAAACAACAAAATATGTCAAAAATGTTCATTTTGATTTTCCATTTTTAAATTAACACACAATAAAAAATACTTAACCAATTTTCATACAATATATTGAAAAAGAAGCTTGTAATGTCCTCTGTCAAATGGATGAACGATCTCCATTATTGAACTGAAGTTACTTACATTTCACAATGTCTATAGGTACCTGTTGGCAAAAATCACATAGACTTATTGGCCAATCTAATAATAGTACATCATGAAGAAAGATGGCCACTTCTAATATTGATGCAATTTTATGATTGAAGGTGAATAAACTGAATTATTAATGTTAAAAGTTAATAATTAAAATGTGAATAAAATGCTGATGTAATTCTATGTGAAACAGTTGAGAAATATTTGAATCTTTATAAATTAAGCTTAGAAATACATCATCAGCTTTTTGTTTTGAGCTGTCTAAACAGCCTTTTATAATGTAATTCCAATATTCATGCAATATATTTCCAATTAACACAGGTTTTCCAGTCCCAATTAGCCGAGTAAACCTCTATGGTATTAATCAAATGAAACTTTATTTAATTATTATTATTATAAAAAGCTATAGTTAGTTACTTTAATGATATATTTGTGGCCAGAATTATTACATAATTTTTAAAATATGTAATAATTTTAATTCTTGTTTCTTTCTTCTATAAATTATTTTGATAGTGATTCTTTAACTAAGAAAATTTTAGCTTAATAAAGTTGTTATTCCAGTATTAATGCTATTTCTTATATCTTTGTCTTTATAATATTTTCTATATTCAGTTTAAAATTAATTCTGTAAGTGATCAAAGCAATTCAATTGATTTGAATTTCTGACTCAATAATAGAATATATGGAAAGCTTTCTTTTTTCTATCTCATTCTTGTAATTTTATGTTCTTTATTTATATTAAGATAATGAGTGGGATCTAGTAAACATTAAAAATGAGAAAACCATAAATTTTGGGTATTTTCAACTTTTGATCATTCCAACTTACAACAGCAGGGTTGAAACCAAACCCTGTTGTAAGTCAAGGACTATCTATATGAGGTTGAAAAAATTTTTGTATCACACAAACATTGATACAAAACTTTTTGCCATTCACTGTTTATATAAGTTTTATAATAGCAATATTGAGTTTTTTCATAATAAAATTACATTTCATAGAATTTTATAATAATTAACATTTCATTTTCATAAAATAAAAAGATTAAGGATTTTTCAATAGCAATGTAGTTATATAATTCATACATATATGCTGGTGTATTTTTGAGAATATTTTCAAAATTTCAAGATAATTTAAAACTTAATTTTATTTTTAGATATTGGCAGCAACAACAGCCAGGAGACTTGCTGTTATAGATGTAGAACGTGGAGAACAGGTTATGTCATATGATAATTGTAAGTTTGTAAAACTTTATAGTATTTCATTATCTTTACAATAAAATAATTTGTTTTACAAAAATTATTTATAAGAGAATATATTGTAAAAGTTTCTTTAGTTATATTTGATTTCTTGTGAACTTTTGCTTCTTAAAATCTTAAAATTTATTATTTCAGAAAAATAGCATTTTGAATATTTTATATTTGATATTGCTATAATTTGGAGACTGAAAATAGTAATTATATAATTCAGAGTTATTTATCTATCTAGGAAATGTTCTTTTGTGTATCATCTGGAAAATTGATTATTCAAAGAGAGTAATTTCCTGACCATCCACGTTAATCAGGAATCTATTGTAAAATCAAAATTTTTAATCTAAGAATTTATATAAAAGACAATAAATAATAGTCAGCAATAAAAATTTTAAACTTTATACAGGGAAAAACTTTATACAAATGAACCTAATTATTGTGCCAAATTCTATCACTTGAAAATCTTAACAGAAATTTTAATGATTTGAAATAATTTAAATTAATTTCAACAGCATCTTGTAATCAGAATATTTATTAATTATTAAATCAATGAGTGGCACTATCTATTAAGTAATAATTAAATTAGAATTTTTTAACTAATTTATCTGAAGAAAAAATCCACCTCGGCCTGGGATCAAATCAGGGACATTTGGGCTAACGTCCCAACATCATACCACTAGACCACAGAGGCCAATGAGCAAATTGATTCTTCAGACAGTTATATTAATTTAGAATTTATTTTTGATTAGCGACATCAGACTTTGCTGATAGAAGAAATTTTTTAACTAATTAGTTAAAAATTCTATTAAATTCTATTTCTAGTTAAATTAGCTAAAAAATTCTAGTTTTGTTATTAATTAATAGATGGTGCCACTCATTGATTTAATAATTAATAAATATTCTGATTACGAGATGGTGCTAAAATTAATTTAAATTATTTCAAATCATTAAAATTTCTGTTAAGATTTTCAAGGGATAGAATTTGGCGAGATAATTAGATTCATTTGGAATAAAAATTTTATTTATGAATCAAAAGATTATGGATAATGAGTTTGTTATTTTGACTCTTCAATGAGATATAAACATTTCCATTGATGACATTGGTAACATATAGCAAAAAATTAATGTAAAAGTATATTTTAACTGAAGAAGAATTATATCCAAAAATACTTTTATTGATGAAAGATAAAATTTGTTTAATACATTGGAGTTTAATATATTGGTGTATTAAACAAACTTTACTTATTGTTGTTTAACACATTGTCTAAATTTTATTTTTAACAATGTGCCAAACAATATTAAGCAAATTTATTTGTTTCTTTATCATTGTTTATATTTAAATTAAAGTTTAGGTTTGCATTTTTGATAAATCTGCTTAACTGTTTTTACAGTCATGTAATTTTAATTACAGAATAATCAATGTTAAAAAATTTTATTTTTCTGTCTATTACAGAATATCTCATGAACATTGCTTATAACTGAATATGTTATATATTAATATATGCTATTTTTATAGTATGTATTTTAAGGAAAATATATTTATCATATAGGTCGTTCTTGACTTGTGACCATTTGTATTTACAATAATGATTCGTTTGTAAATTCCTTATTGGTCAATGCAATTCATATGCATACCAGTCTATGAGCAATGGACTGATGTACCAATACTAACTTGAATCATTTACTTATTTAGTATATATCTAAATACAGATAGATTTTATTTATGACCACATTCTTACAATGGAATGTCATCAATAAATTCTGTGATTGGTCAATTCAGTTCCATGAATTTGAGTCCCCGACCCAATGGAAAGCACTTTTTTTTTAATGTCTGATTCTTGTAGTTTTGTATTTGTTATGTTTATTAGGATAATGTATAGTGCCCTAGTAAATATTGGTAATGAGAAATTCATAAATTTTGGATATTTATGACTTGTGACTGTTTTGACTTATGACAACAGGATTTAAAATTAAACCTTGTAAAACAAGGACTGCATATATAAAATCTGGCCACAGCATGATTTTTACTGATCCTTGACTAGGAAACTTTAAAATAATAAATAAAATGTAGTAACAAAATGAAATTACAAAATCAGTAAAATTACAACTTAAGGAAGTATAATGGAGACAATAATAAAAAAATAAATCTACTTTAAAGCAAAGATGCTGGAAACATAATTGTGTAAAGAGAAAGAGAAGTTAAATTTAGAATTGGAGATGATGATTGTAGTGGTAATTACTACTGCTATTTTAAACTTCAGACTGCAAACATTGCCTAATTCTTGTATATGGTTATCAATATATGACATTTTTGTGCAACAAAAAATTTTTAAAATTCATGTGTATTATATACATGAATGTTATCCTATTCAATGTGACATTTTTGATTTCATAATGGAATTTGGCATTAATTTGTTTCTATTACTTGCCATTTTAACTTCAAATGCTATTTAGCTTGAAATCATACATGAAGAGAATTTCTTGTATTCGATCAAATCTGAAAGCATCACGTAGAATCCATGGTCCACAAGATTTTTTGGGGCACATTAACCCTTTGCGCTCCATAAAAATATTTTTTTAACATTCTGCAGCTATAGTGCGTCCATTTAAAAAAATTGATTTATTGTTTTTTTGTCATAACTTTTTTGCATTTTAATATTTTGACATGAAAAAATTTTACAAGGGGCCAAACTTTCCCAAATTAAAATTTATTGGATCAAGATATCTGTAGAAAAGAAGTAAGAATAAACTAAGAAGGAAATGTGGAACATGACAGAGTAAGTCAAACAAATTGGACAAACTGTTCTTGAATTTTTGGGGGTGCAAAGATCACAAATGTGTTAACTGGTTTGGATTGGATTCGAATTAAAGGGGGTAATTAAAAATTTATTAAAATATCGACGGAAAATCAAATTTTTGTTAATTAAAAATTTATTAAAATATCGACGGAAAATCAAATTTTTGAGAAATATGATAGAAATATGAAGAATATGATAGAATTTGAGATTTTAACAATTTTTTCTCGATTTAACCAAAAATAACAAAATTATTAGGCTTTAAATTTTGTCTAAGCTGCCGAGTTATAGAAGCGTTATACGAAGCGCGTGGGTCTAAGGAGCTGAGTCAGAGGAGCGCTAAAGTTTAAATGTGTTTTGTAATCACACACTTCAATTTATGTTTATTTGGAGAAAATAAAAGTTATAGTGAGTTCATAATATTACAATAATACGAGATGTGACAATTAAATAACCGGACTAGTCTTAAAAATTAGCTTTATTGAAAACATCAATTGTTCCTGGACTCAAAAGTCTAATAAACAAAAGCACTTAATAAGCAGTCCAGTCTTCTGGACTGCTTATTAAGTGCTTATGTTTATTAGACTTTTGAGTTAATAGCCTATAAGAACAGTTTCTTTTGTGTTTTTTATTGTTCCTGGACTTCTTCTTCATTTCCATCCCAAATCATAATGTCATCAGCAAAGAGATATGCAGTAACCTTTTTCTTTAAGTGATCCATTACTCTTCTTATAATACCTTCCATGACAACATTGAAAAGAATTGGCGATAACACACTTCCCTGCTTCAGTCCTTTCTGTACTCTAAACCAATCAGATGTTCTGCTAGTAGTTTTCACACAACATTTCCAGTTCTCATACATCTTTTGGATCCAATCAACTAGAAAGGTTCAACCTCCATTCTTTCCAATTCTCCCCATACTTTGTTTCTAGGCACATTATCGTATGCTTTCTCCAGGTTTAGAAAAACCATAATAAGTTTTCTTCCAAATTCCCAATTTTTCCTCTATCATCTGTCTTGAAGCAAAAATAAGATCAATAGTTGATCTATTATTCCTGAACCCATGTTGGTTCTCAGCAAGATGATCATTGATATGTTTGTCTTATTCTCTCAGTATGATTCTTTCCAGAATCTTTGCGCAGTGACACATAAGAGTAATTCCCCAGTAGTTACAACATTTCTTCTTATCACCCTTCTTATATATGGGAATAATCGTGCCTCTTGTCCAGTCCTCTGGAATTTTCCCTTCTTTCTAAACTGCTGTTAGAACTCTATATAACCAATGAATCCCAGGGGTCCTGCTGCTTTGATCATATCCACTGTAAGTTCATCTACTCCCCCTGATTTTCCATTCTTCATGTTCTTCAGAGCTGATTTCACTTCATGTATTTTCAAATCCTTTCCCACTTTCATTGAATTTTTTCTTGGTTGTTGCACCATATTCGCTCTTTGTTGGTTTTCATTATTCAATAACTTCTGAAAATAATTCATCCAGATATTCTTCATTTCTTCTTCATCCGATGTTCTTGTCCGATCCTCTTTTTCCAATATATAGGTAGGCTCTCTGTTGGTCCTCTTATTCTTCATCAGGTTATATAACATCTTCCTATCACCCATAGCATCTTCTTCTAATCTTTTTTTTTGTGAATTCTTTCCATGATTTTTGTTTTTTCACTTTCACTATCTTCTTGCATTCTCTCTTCTTCAAATTATAAGTAGCTGAATTCTTTACATTTCTGTTTTTTATCCAAGTTCTCCAGGTTCTATTTTTCTCTTGAACAGCATATTGGGTCCGCTGTTTCCACCAAGGTGTGGCTTTTAGTTTTCTTACTTTACCTGTTCTTTCACATACCTCTTCTACTATATTGGTTATCATTGTTTTGAACTTCAATCACTCTTCTTCTGGAGATTTCAAATCGTCTGTTGGGATATCTTTAGTAATTTTCTCTTGAAACAAGAAGCGCTTATCATCTTTCTTCAGGTTCTATGCTTTTAGTCTGCTCTCTCTCTTTTCGAGTTTCTGCTTCTTCCAAACCTGTCTGAAATCTGCAACTAGTAATTGGTCCATCCATAGCCACACGTGGGATAACTTTAAGGTTTCTCAGTTTCTTCTTCCATTCCTTACCTAAAATGAAATAGTCAATCACAGATCCAATCTTCCCATCCCAGCTATATCTAGTAATCCGATGACTAGCTCTCTTTTGAAACCAACCATTTCCAATAATGTATCCATTTCTCAGGCAAAAATCCAACAGTTTCTCTCCCTCTTCATTCCTGTTGAATAAACCAAAAGGACCCAGAATCTCTTCAAAGCCTTTTCGATCCCTACCAACCTGAGCATTAAAGTCCCCCATGATGATGTTAGTTCCATGGCTTTGTTCTTCCAATAGACCTTGGAAATCTTCTTTTTCTTCTTCATCACAGCCAGTCTGTGGAGCATAAATCTGCATTACAGTAATCTGGTCCTGACCCATCTTGAGTGTAATCTTTATCATTCTATCTGAGATTTGTCTCATGCTGATAACTCTTTTCTTCATTTCTTCACTAACTATGATGGCCACTCCATTCCTCATTCTCTCATCATAAGACCAGTACAATCTGCTCCTTAAAAAAGAAAAACATGAATAGGGAATCCATGAATACCGAGAATCAACTGTATTTTAATACTTAAATCAAAATATATTTAGTTTTTCCTCTAATGAAGAATGAAGTATATTGAAAACACGTTCAGTCCTTGGACTTAGCGAGTTTCCATTAAACACCAGTCATATTTAGTCCTTGTGTACTTAAAAACTAATGATGATTGATTTCAAGATTCTACTGAGAAGTGCATGATATGAAATTAGAAACACATATCTGGTAGTAGATAATCATTGGATTATCTGGTAGTTGCGACCTGGTTCAGATGTATGCCTGTCGGCTCCGGCTTTGTGACTTTTTTTGTGCTTTTCTACTGTGTTTACTGTGGATTTATATACATCATCTCATTCGTCTCTGTGGGATGATTCCAACAGTGTGCTGTTTTTTGATGCTCGATGATTTTCCATGAAGTTATTTTCGATTTTCTTCTGGAACTTCGGATCGTCCAATCCACGTGGATTTTTGCCATCCAACTCAAACATCCATTTCATCAGATTCTACTCTCCTCTAGGAACAAGGAGGTACTACCTTTTTCCTTCTCCAAAGATTTTTGGCAAAGTTATTTAAGATTTTCACTTTACACTTTGGACATTCTCCATGCCTCATAGCCTTTTCGAATCAACCCAATCTTGGTATCATCTGCATCGGTAAGTCCTTGCCTTTCATCCTCCACTATTTTCGTTTGATTACGTTAAATAGTTTTTTAGTTACAAAATCCTTTGTTTGGATCTTGCTCTCTCCACGTGTTTGTTGGTGGCGCCATCTGAGAAATTTATAACTCTAACAAAATGCATCTGAACATTGAAAAGGAGGACGAAATTTTAGAATCGCTTTCCACCAACCTTGACCTTATTATGGAATTACTGCCGGCAAACGCGTATGATATGGTTAAGGTAGCTTCCAGAAAAAAGATTCGTAAAGCTGCGACGGATTTATTCTCAGCAGCACACCAGATTTACGGGATAGCACACGAACTTTGATCTCGTCTACAAACTAAACCGACTCCTACGTACAAAGACATTCTAGTTAATAATCAGATGGCTAGCGCTACGACGAGACTAATTAGCAAATCTCTAAAGACCGCTTCTTCCACTGGATCCAGACAAAATTGAAGCTGAAATTAAAAACAACATAGAGCCACAAAAACTAAAAATTAATATTCAGGGAGTAAGAAGAGTCAATAATAACAGAGTTTGCATCAGAGTCGGATCTCAAAACAACTCCGAAAAATTAAAATCGGCAATAGAAAGAACCACAGGTCTTGGAGAAAGACTTCAAACTAAAATCTCCAACAAAAGGGCTCCTAAAGTTATTATTTTGAACGTTCCAGAGTCCCTAGCTGATGAATTCACCTACTCGCTATCCACTCACAAAATGACACTATTAAAAGTATAGACAAAGAGCAATTCCTAGTTGAATGTAAAGTCATCAAGACCATAATAAAAAATAAAACCTCACATGGCAGGAAACATTTAGTCCTTTCTGTCACTCCAACTCTAAGAAATAAACTCATAAATACTAAGAGACTCTCCCTCAATTGGGCGAGTTGCCTGGTTGACGATTATATACCAATTACAAGGTGTTATAAGTGTTGCTGCTTTGGTCATATAGCTAAAGACTGTGACAGTTCACAAAAGTGCAGCCACTGCTCAAAAACACAAATTCGACAAGTGCCAAAATAAGGATAAAACCCCTACCTGCATTAACTGCAAGAAAACTAACAGGGAACTCTCTGAGGATAATCAAAAACCTATAAATCATAATGCATTCGATAAAAATTGCTCTATTTTAATCCGAATCAAAAGACAAACAGCCCAAGCAACCAACTATGGCTATTAACTGTAATCACAATAATCCCACTCTGAACAACAATAACCACACTCAACCAAAGACTATTCATTTCCTCAACATTAACCTTCAGAGATCCAGGGCTGCCTCCTCCCTCCTCCTAAAAACTAGTGAAGATCTTGCTATTGACATTGTTACTATTCAGGAGCCCTACACCATTAAGAACAAAATTGTTAGATTTGGGGGCTGGCACTGCTTTCAATCCTCCAATGATTCCACCCCTGTTAAAACTGGTATCCTTGTTAGAAAGAAAAACATTCAGTGTTCTCTAGTCACGAACCTCACCAATAACTATATGACTACTATAGCTGTCCAATTACTGGATAGTACCTACTTCATCTCCTCAGTGTACTGCTCCCCGGACGATAGCTTTAACAATCTTTTAAGTGTTCTGGACCAGCACCTCAGTAAATATCACTCCACTCCTTGGTTTTTATGTGGAGATTTCAATGCAAAGTCTCCGACTTGGTACAGCAATGAAGAAGACTCCAGAGGCTTCCTCCTCAATGAACGAATGTCCAAATTTCACCTTATCTCTGTTAACAGCAGCACTCTGGCCACCTTTCACACTCCACAGGGTGAAAGCTGGAAAGATGTTTGAATTGCTAACTCCAACTTTTCACATCTTGTTACCTCCTGCTGCACTTTGGATAATGATTCAGCAAGTGATCATAGATACATCCATTCCACCGTCGGCCTCCCTGACTGGCCATCCAACAGCCAGAAACTTATCCCAATCAAAACTAACTGGACAGACTTCCAACATACTTTCTCCCAGCTCTGGGCTCACTGCCCTTACCTACCAATTAATTCAAGCACCAATCTTAATTACTTAGCCAACTATCTTCAACATTGTATAAAATCAGCTCACAACTCTTCTACTACTTATGCCACTGCTAAACCTAAGAAAATACACTGGTGGACCCAACGACTTGACAACATTAAACGGAAAGTTAAACAACTTCGGAAATCCTTTACCAACATCTTGGACCCAACACTTAAGACACAAAGAAAGGAAGAATATAAAAGAGAGTTAAACTCTTACAAAACTGAAATAAACAAAGCCCACAATAAATCCTGGAGTGAGTTTTGCTCCAGAAATAATAGTAGTAACCCTTGGACAGCCTTATTACCTCGTCTATAAAAATAGAACGATTTGCAATTTACCTTTTACAATCCAGAAAGAGGATGGAACATCAACAGCGGACCTTAAAGACACCATTCAACAATTCCTGGATTCCCACTTTCCAGATGATGACCAAGACTCTGACAATCTAGAACAAATTGACACCCGCACCTTCTCTCAAAGCCCTCCAGACACCAATAACGACCCTATTTTTATTTTTCAAGAAGTCAGGAGAGCCATTCACTCCCTAAAAAATAAAAAAGCACCAGGAATTGATGGAACAACATCGGAAATGACAAAGGCTGCATTTTCTTCGGTACCTATTGCTTTTGTTACAACCTATAATCTCTGTCTCCAGAAAGGCATATTTCCAGACATATGGAAAACTGCTTCTATCAAATTCATTCCTAAAAACAATCTTCTTCATACAGCATCAGACTACCGACCCATTAGTCTTATGCCTGTCTTGGGTAAGGCTCTCGACTATTTGATCATCAACAGAATCAATCATTACCTTTATAAAAACAGGATTCTCCATACCAAACAATTTGGCTTCACTCCAGGTACCTCAACCATCCATGCACTCTTCAATGCTATTGACTTTGTCTACCAAGCTCGGGAGAGTACAGGCATGTCCTGCTCACCTCCCTCGATCTAAAAGGTGCCTTTGACAACATGTGGTGGCCAGCGGTCCTCAAAAATCTCAAACTCTACAAATGCCCCATGAACCTTTATCTGACCATCTAATCCTATCTGACTAAAAGGAATGTTGGTGTCTTTCTTCCTAATGTTAGTATTATTAAAAAGATCACTAAAGGTTGCCCCCAGGGCTCCAGATCCAGCCCAAGACTCTGGAACATTCTCTTTAATGACATTTTTAACATTGCTCAAGACTTTCCTCACTTGGATCTGAACCTGCAAGGATTTGCTGACAACACCCTCCTTCAGATTTCTGCTAGAAATAGAGAACTGGTTTGTGACCACACTAACCTCGTTCTCGACAAAATCCATGGCTGGCTTACCAACCATAATCTTTCAATCAATTACAACAAAACCAAGTGTCTTCTCCTCACCAAGGGAAGAATACTTAAAAGGAATGTTCCAGTACGTATTGCTAACAACCCTATTCAGAACACCAATCACCTCAAATACTTAGGTGTGATCCTTAGCCACAACCTTACTTGAACTGAGCACATCCACTTTGTATATCAAAAGGCCATCCGGATGGTTAACGCACTCTGCTCCATCTCCAAGAACACTTGAGATCTTGGTTACCATAACCTTAAGACCATATATACTTGCACCGTGGAGCCTATAATGCTTTATGCGGCCCCAATCTGGGCATATAAAACAGAAACTACTTAGACTCCAACATCTCCTCTTATTACGGATCTGCCGCGCGTATAGGACGGTGCCTACTGACTCACTCTAGCTGGTATTACTCCACTTCACCTAAAGGCACGAGAAATAGGAACCCAATGGATTTTCAAGAATACTAAGGTTTTAACTCAAAACCTAACTAACTCTCCTCCTTCTCCACTGTACCAACTGGTCTCCAAATTCCTAGACAAGGATACCATTAACAACATCAAGAATCTTCAAATGGAACCTGATATAAACAAAGAAGACTACCTTCACCCTGCACAACTTATCTTTCCTAACTGCAAACCTCCTGAAAACACAGATCAGGATACTGATGTTGCCATTTACACAGATGGCTCTAAAAGTGAGTCTAAGGTTGGAGCAGCCTTTGTTTCCGATATTAAGGGCCACAACAACAATGCTGACAGATCCTATAGAGTGGCAAGTGCTTGTTCAAACAATCAAGCTGAAATTCTTGCTATTTACAAGGCCGTTCAATACATCCAACAACTTAAGAACAGAAGTCTGAAACACATTAAAATTTTCTCGGACAGTACTACTGCCATCTCAACTATCTCCAATCCCAATAACAAAGGTTATCTTCCACACCTCATCAGAAAAACTGTAATAAATATTGCTAAGAAGACCAATTGTAACTTAACCTTCCATTGAATTAAGGCCCATGTTGGTGCCACGGGAAACGAGAGAGCAGACAAACTCGCCAAACTGGCGGCCAACTCATATCTTCCAATATCCTATGAGCTTACTCCATGGACTCATGTCAAACACCTTATCAAACAAAGAACCAACCGTCTTTGGCAACAACTTTGGGAAAATGGCACCACGGGTAGACTCACCTACTCCTACTTTCCAAGGGTTCTTCAAAGTCTCAGGACTTACCATTTCACTCCTACTTTCATTCTCACTCAGGTCCTCACTGGACATGGAAATTTTAACTCATATGTGCACAGATTCTCTCTTTGCAGTGACTCAACACCTTTCTGTGATTGTGACAATCAGTCCACTCAGGACTCCACATATTTTGTGTTTGACTGCCAGCATTTTGATAATCAAAGACTGGAGGTCATTTCATTCCTGGCCAGAGAAAACCTTCCCTGGCCCTGTGATCCTCCATCACTTATCAACTCCAAACACTCCTTTAAGCATTTCTCCAACTTCATCAACTCGACACAGGCCCTTCTTCCTCCATCAAATTAACTCGGACTTCTTTCTACATCCATTGTCTCCAGGACAACCTGTCGCCTTGGATCGAGGAACCAATTCTTGTCGTGTTGTTCCTCCCACGAGTAGCCTTCATCTGTACTCCTATTGTCCCATTTAGTTTTCAGTTATCCATTCTCATCTCTTTTCTCCCACTGACCCTCAAGCAGACTTGGAACTTGGTTCTCCTCTTCCCCAGCAGCCATCCACCCATCCATCCATCTTCCTTCTAGCCATCCTTCCATCCATCCACACTTCCATCTGGTCAGCTTTTCTACCAACCATCCAGTCATCCACCTTCCATCCGGTCAACTATCCATCCATCCTTCCAGTCAACCTCCAGCCATCCATCATCCACCCAACCGGTCAACAAACCAACCATCCACTTTCCCTTCCGTTCTACTCTCCAGTCAACCATCCAGAGCAGACACACCTACTCCTACTTTCCAAGTGTTCTTCAAAGGCTCAGGACTTACCACTTCACTCCTACTTTCATTCTCACTCAGGTCCTCACTGGACATGGAAATTTTAACTCATGTGCACAGATTCTCTCTTCGCAGTGACTCAACACCCTTCTGTGATTGTGACAATCAGTCCACTCAGGACACCACACATTTTGTGTTTGACTGCCAGCATTTTGATAATCAAAGACTGGAGGTCATTTCATTCCTGGCCAGAGAAAACCTTCCCTGGCCCTGTGATTCTCCATTACTTATCAACTCAAACGCTCCTTTTAGCATTTCTCCAACTTCATCAACTCGACACAGGCCCTTCTTCCTCCATTATATTAACTCGGACTTCTTTCTACATCCATTATCTCCAGGACAACCTGTCGCCTTGGATCAAGGAACCAATTCTTGTTGCTTTGTTCCTCCCATGAGTAGCCTTTATCTGTACTCCTATTGTCCCGTTTAGTTTTCAGTTATCCATCCTCATCTGGTTTCTCCCACTTGACCCTCAAGCAGACTTGGATCTTGGTTCTCCTCTTCCCCAGCAGCCATCCACCCAGCCATCCATCTTCCTTCTAGCCATCCACACTTCCATCCGGTCAACTTTCCTACCAACCATCCAGTCATCCATCTTCCATCCAGTCAACTATCCATCCATCCTTCCAGTCAACCCTCCAGCCATCCATCATCCACCCAACCGGTGAGCAAACCAACCATCCACCTACCCTCCCGTTCTACTCTCCAGTCATCCATCCAATCATCCGGTCAACCTAGCAACCATCCAGCCTTCCATCCGATCTTCCATCCAGCCATCCCTCGGATTTTCTGCTGGCCGTTCTTCCCAACTAATTTCCTGATTGAAGTCTTCCACCATCCCAGTGCTCGATCTCAGTGATTCAAAAATTGTCGCATAATTCACCCTTGAGTTGTAACATATGTAAAATTTCCTCCCTTATTTGAAACTCAACATTAACTTTAATTTTTTTTTTTAATTTTAATTTTTATTTATTATTTTATTTTTTTTTAATGTTATTTTTGTCCTTGTTGTCATCCAATTGTAATCAACATATCCTGTCTTCAAATGTAATATTGTATTGCTATTCTTTAAATATACTTTCAGCCAGGACCCCCAGGATGTGGGAGGTGGGCCAACTTTTATGGCGGGCTGCCGCTGCTGGGACCTGGTGCAATTCGCCCTGGATCCCACTCTCTTTTCACTTTCCCACCCCCAACCCTGACTAATCACTCTGACCTCAACCCCCATCTATCTATCTTTCTTACTAACATCCAGTTTAAACCTCTGAGTATAACTGGCTTTCTTCTCTTTTATTATACCAGTAAATAATCATTCACATACGAAATACATTCTCAATTCATATTTTGCCTCTCCGAAAAATTAACAAAAATGGATTAACCTTTAATGCTCCTCAGTTAAAAAAAAAAAAAAAAAAAAAAGGAAAAAGTGAAAGAACGAATTCGAGTGGAATAAAAAAAAAAAAAAAAAAAAAACGCCCCTCACGCTCCATTAAATATGTAATTTGATATTTTGCCATAACTTTTTTGCATTTTAATTTTTTTGGCACCAAAAAATTGGATTTTGTTGTCCATACACTGTGTCCTGATATCGTTTTTTAATTTTGGGTTAAGGACCAAAAGAAACAAAGAAAAAAAAATACGAAAGCAATTAGGCCTAATTAGGCCTATGTAAACAATATATAATTTTTCAAATTATTCATAATTTTGGCATCGGATAAAAAAAATGTTGATATATTTACATTCTTGATGATATTCCACATCTAATGATACCATATACTTCATAATTCTAAAAAACTTTTCCAACAAACGAAGACAATTTATTCTGTAACGTGATACCACAGAGCGTAATCCAATGCCGCGTCCCGACCTTGTGTAAACAAACAATCGTATTCTCCCTCTTGCGGATGAAATACGGTATTCTACTACACAAATGTTTAAAACTTATTAGCCATTTTTCTTCCTATTTGCTTAAAATAATGTAAATAAATACTTTTTATTTTATAAGAAGTATTAGTATGTATGAGAATGTCGACTTTGTTGAACCCAACCGGTGAGCAAACCAACCATCCACCTACCCTCCCGTTCTACTCTCCAGTCATCCATCCAATCATCCGGTCAACCTAGCAACCATCCAGCCTTCCATCCGATCTTCCATCCAGCCATCCCTCGGATTTTCTGCTGGCCGTTCTTCCCAACTAATTTCCTGATTGAAGTCTTCCACCATCCCAGTGCTCGATCTCAGTGATTCAAAAATTGTCGCATAATTCACCCTTGAGTTGTAACATATGTAAAATTTCCTCCCTTATTTGAAACTCAACATTGTCAACCATCCAATCATCCGGTCAACCTAGCATCCAGTTTTCCATCCGATCTTCTACTGGCCGTTCTTCCCAACCAATTTCCTGATTGAAGTCTTCCACCATCCCAGAGCTCGTTCTCGGTGATTCAAAAATTGTCACGTAATTCACCCTTGAGTTGTAACATGTGTAAAATTTCCTCCCTTATTTGTAACTCAACATCAACTTTAATTTTCTTAATTTTTTTTTTTTTTTTAAAATGTTACTCTATCATCCATCCAACCAGTCAGCAAACCAACCATCCACCTTCCCTTCCGTTCTACTCTCCAGTCATCCATCCAATCATCCGGTCAACCTAGCAACCATCCAGCCTTCCATCCGATTTTCCATCCAGCCATCCCTCGGATCTTCTGCTGGCCATTCTTCCCAACCAATTTCCTGATTGAAGTCTTCCATCATCCCTGAGCTCGTTCTCGGTGATTCAAAAATTTTTGCGTAATTCACCCTTGAGTTGTAATATATGTAAAATCTCCTCCCTTATTTGTAACTCAACATTAGCTTTAATTTTCTTAAAAATTTTTATTTTTATTATTTATTTATTTATTTTATGTTATCCTTGTCCTTGTTGTCATCCAATTGTAATCAACATATCCTGTCTTCAAATGTAATATTGTATTGCTATTCTTTAAATATACTTTCAGCCCAGACCCCCAGGATGTGGGATGTGAGCCGACTTTGGTGGCGGGCTGCCGCTGCTGGGACCTGGTGCAATTCGCCCTTGATCCCACTCTCTTTTCACTTCCCCACCCCCAATCCTGACTAATCACCCTGACCTCAACCCCCATCTATCTATTCTTCTTACTAAAACCCAGTTTAAATCTCTGAGTATAACTGGCTTTCTTCTCTTTTATTATACCAGTAGATTTACCGTAGATTTACCGTATTCACGTAAGAAATATTTTCTCAATTCATATTTTGCTTCTCCTGAAAATTAACAAAAATGGACTGAACGTGTTTTGGGATCATACTCTTCAATTGTTCCAATCTGATAGTTTTTCTTTCATTTTAAAGCTTTATGCTAATTTAATAAATAAAATTTTTTACATCATTTCTTGCCATATCTTTCTTTATTAAAGGCTTTTTCACAGTTTATTAAGTGCTAAGTTTTTCAAGCCTACATTTTGGAAGGTGTTTATGAACATTTTCCCTCATATTATACTATCATTGCTTTTATATATAAATATGCAACAAACATATTTGTATGTATGCAAACTTTTTTGATGTGTATTTTCAGTTATGAAATGCAGTTTCTTCCATAATTTCTGTATAACATATTTTTTTAATTTTTAAATATGCACAGAATATGTATAGATGATTGTAATATAGAAAATAAATATCAATTATTAATGTTTAGTGATTTTTTTATTGATTTTTTAGTGTATTGTATACAAACTTTTTTGAACCACTGTACATACACTAGGCTCTCAAATTATCAAAGAATATGTTCCAAATATCCTCATGAAAGCAGAAATCCATAAAAATGTATTTTGCTCTAATTATACTGTCACTAGTTAATATCCAGTCTTCATATTGTTTCATGTTTAATATTAAATATAAAAATCAGTGTTTCTAAATTTAAAAAAAAAACAGGAAATGCAAGAATACAATAAAAAACCAAGTGAAAAATCTATTTATATAGGCGAGAAAAATACAACAAGAGAAGGACAGTATTGCACAGTATAAATAAAATTCAAGTTTTTATCTTTTTTCTGTTATGTAAATAAGTTGAATTCATGAATGTTGAGGTGGTGAAGTATTTCTATAAATTAACTTTTCATTGTTTATGATAATATAAACAAATATTGTATCAATAACTCTTATGTGATTTTAAATTATTATTTTAAAATCAATATTTAAAACATATCAATTTAAAATAAACATTTAAGATAACCATAAAATTTAAGCTTTATCTTCTTTCTATTATATTTCTCGCATATATACATAGGCAGTCCTCAACTTATACCACTCATACTTATGACAGCAATGTCATCAATAAATTCTGTAATTGATCAATGAAATTAAGAGAGAGTTCAAATCCCCAAGCAATGATCTGATATACAAAAAGCATATTTTTTTGTGTCTGGTTCTTGTATTTTTGTATGCATTAAGATTACTATGATAAAGTAGAGTGTAATAATAAATAAAACACTCCACCTGTATTTATTAATACAAAATCTTAGGCATTTCTAATTTATGATGGCAGGGTTTGAAGTGAATCCTATATTAAGTCAAGGATTATCTGTAAATAAATTTTTTATTCACATTTTCATTTAGTTTTCACTGTTTTCTCATTTTTCTTAGTTTTTTATTTGTAATATTTTTGACAGATCTGAAGGACCAATCATATTTGTTCCTAATAAAGAATTATTAACTATAGAAGCTATTAAATGCTTTAACAGCTTAAAAGCAATGAATATGAAAAATAAAACCAATGAATCTCTAATATATTACAATCACAGTTTTAATTTCATATATGATGTTGAAAATATGATCGTATTGCTGACCACTCAAATGCACAAGTGGTCGACCACTTGTGCTCTTGTGACCACAATGGTTTAGCTCTTGTGGCCACAAGAGCATTTAACTTATTGTGGTTGAGCTTGAGAATCATTGATATAACTGGAACAACACTTGTCTGTACCTGTGAAAATACACTATATGTTTTATATTCTTGTAACTTGTTGCTAAATTAATATCTTTCAGAGATTAACAGTAAACATATGTAGCTTACCTGTGAGAGACTATGTGAAGAATATCACACACCATGGCAACTTGAAAAGTTTGTCTTGAGATAATTTTTGGAATAAATCTTTACAACACAACAGAACTGTCAATTTGAATTTTAATCATCAGTTTATTTTAATCAGGGAGGACAAATCTTCAATTTCAACACTTTAATTTTATCTTTTGGAAAAACCATACATTAGTCAATTAAAGATTTATCCCCCATCAACTGATGATTAAAATATGAATTGACAATTCTGTTATGTTAAAAATTCATTTCAAAAATTATCTTGGCTTTCAAGACAAACTTTTCAAAGTTGCTGAGGCATGCACTATGCTTGGCATAATTTTTCACAGGTAAGCTACATTTATCAAAATCTAAAACAAATGTGATAAATTAAGAACAGATGTTATAAAAATTCAAAAATCACTGTAAAAAACAAAAATATTATTTATATATATGTAATAATGCTTTACTTTTATGCGTTTATCAAAATCTAAAACAAATGTGATAAATTAAGAACAGATGTTATATAAATTCAAATAATCACTGTAAAAAACAAAAATATTATTTATATATATGTAATAATGCTTTACTTTTATGTTACAGATGAAATTTACTGTATATACTAGTTGATGTAAATGAGTATTGATCTGTGAAATTTACTGTTCCATCAAAATTCATATTGATGTATTGATAAGCTGAATCTTATCAATATTAATTATTTTCACAAACATTATACAATCCAAACCTCAAGGGAATTTAATCCAAATAAACCTAATTAACAAGGTTTATTTGGATTAATTATTTTACTTACAACTAAATAAATAATGGCTAAATGGTTAAATGCATAATATAATAAAAACTTGTAACTAATTTTTATTATAATTGATATTGATGTAGAAGATTAATAATATTATGCAAGAATTTATATAACATAGAACATAATTTTACTTTGAAGTAATCTCTCTATTTGTAAACAACTTCAGAATATATATATATATATATATCTTGTCAATTGTGCTGTGTATTATATTTTAATATTTTTATTTTGAATTTATATACCATAAAACTTGATTATTATTGATTTGACGTATTGGTCTATTTGGCATCAATGCTCACTCGTTAATGTAGTGCTCACTGGAGTCACAATTAAAGTTCTGGTCAGCAATTCCGTAGTGTTAAAGCATACATACAAAAAGATCTCTCTCTCAAAAGTGCACAATTTGACAGACGGTTTTATTTTTTATAAATTTTGATCTATTAACTGACCTCTTTCAAATGATATAAATTTCGTTGTTTTATCGTTATTTATAACTACACCCGAACAGTAAAATTTTAATTTATCTAGATTTAATAGTACATACAAAAAGATCTCTCTCTCTCAAAAGTGCACAATTTGACACACGGTTTTATTTTTTATAAATTTTGATCTATTAACTGACCACTTTCAAATGATATAAATTTCGTTATTTTATCGTTATTTATAACTACACCCGAACAGTAAAATTTTAATTTATCTAGATTTAATATTTTTATTTATTTAAACATTTTGGGCCTATTCACATAATATGGATATCATGAATATAGATCTAAAATGCAAAATTCATAATTATACTTACTTATTTTCAAATAACTCTTCCATAAAGAATTTAATTTTCCCGCTTATAAGTTTCAAAATTTAAATCCAACAAGTTCCACTAGGATAGAGACTAAACTAGCGCGATGCATAATGGGAATACATGGTGTAGTAATCGTACATTGAGGCCAACGAAAAAGTGAATATGCTATGACGTTCTTTTTTGTATATATGACATTATGTTGCAAGCTGAGTTTTAGGAAATACGAGAGCTGGACCCAGAAAGAAATTTCAGCATTTAAGCTAATTTTTCATGCATAATGAAGAAATGATAAAACATATTCATTGAATATCAAAAGCAGAATTATTTTTTTTTTACTTGATGATGATAAAGTAAGTAGCTTTTCTACACTTATTTACTCTATACTATACTAAATTTACTCGTTCAGTAAAATAAATAATTAAGAAAATATATCTATGAGCAGTGGCGGATTAAGACGGGTTGAGGCCTACCAGAAAATATTGGGCCCCTTAAAAAAAGAGAGAATCAAGAGAATAAAAATATATATTGACCATATTTTTAAATAAATAAAACATATTATGTACAGTCAGTCGGGCGAACTTTGGACCACCCTGTAAATATGCATTATTTCTTTGTTTGTACTTTTTACAAATTAGATATAGCCTCACTAATTTTTTTATAACGTACAAAAGTTATATTACTACCGTCTGTTGATTAGTTTAAGTCCCAGAATACTTCACAAAACTCTCACCAGGCTTCACAAAAACACCTATTGAAAAACACGTTTGTCAAACGGTATATTCATTTTGGGGAGCGGGAGATCAGGAGAAATAAGATGTTAAAATATTCGCTTTGAATTTAAGCCTCACCCAAATTTTACGTCTTAAAAATTTGAATAAAAAGTGCGGCTTAAATTCGAAGTAATACGGTACATTATGGATTTTATTATGATAATTTCACTAAAAACTAATATAAAACTCTTGTATTCTCTTGTATTAGTTTTTAGTGAAATTATTTTTTTTTAGTGATTGATTATGCTTAGTATTTTCTGATCGAACAATACAAATAAAATTAGGCATAGGTAGCAAAATGTAATTTGCAGGGCCGGCCCGAGAAAACGGAGCCTGGTGCAAAGTTATCGTGCGGGGCAGTGGCAGATTAAGACGGGTTGAGGCCCCGGGCGCAGAAGAAAATATTGGGACCTTAAAAAAAAGAGAATCAAGAGAATAAAAATACATATTGACCATATTTTTAAATAAAAACATTATGTACTATTTATATTGTATTTTATTCCAATAAAATTTTAATATGATATAAATGTATAGAATTTTACTTGAAATTAAAATATGAAAATATTTAAATAAATTTTTTTCTAGCTTTTAGTTACATACTTTTCGCAGTGTTGCCAGTGTAATATTCGTATTCGGCATATGGTAATTGTTTGTCATTGTATTTGGGCTTTGGTTGTTAATGAAAATACATATGGTAATTGTTTGTCATTGTATTTGGTCTTTGGTTGTTAATGAAAATAAGCGAATATAAACATACTATCAAGTTTTACTATTAATTGAAAACTTGTACGTAATTATAATCGTATTAGAAAAATGTATAAAGTTGGGGTTTTGCGGGCCCCCAGAAGTCGGAGCCCTGGGCGCGCGCCCGCCGTTAAATCCGCCTCTGTCTATGAGAAAGTGCTGCGATGTCGGCCGAATCAAAACCTCTAAATTTTTTAAGGTTAATCCGCTCCTGAACCTTGCACTAGAACTAGAGCAGTCAGATAATAATCTGACTGCCTTACATGGTGTGGAGGACCATGATGGGCTTTGAAGAACTCAACTGGTTAGAATCCAATATACTGAAAAGCGGTATCAAATCGAAAGAGAAGGCTGACCCATAAAAGATTGGGAGACCCATGACAGAATTTGGAATAGTCCCAGCTCTTAGTAACCTTCAATTATAAAGCAATATAAACAGTGGCGGACTGATTGCCTGAAGATTGTGGAAATTTTTACGAGTTGGGGTGTTTGCGGACGGATTTTGGTAAACATTTAAAATATATTTTTAAATTTAGTAAATATTACTCTAAAAGCGAAGGTCGTTAGAATAAGGCTGAGTGAACAGAAAACTCTTCATTCAAGGAAGGATTTTTGTCGACTGGCAGTCAGGAAACACGTGTCCAGCCATTGGCCCAGCTGTACTCATGACGCTAAGAGCCACTCGGCAAATGCTTACGAGATGATTCAGCTGCCGACTCATCCAATGCTCATAACTACTTGTATACACATTATACTGTAAATAACTTGGCATATATACGTGTAAGAAAGTATTATATTACTCGTATGATATCGATCTATGAGACCTTTCTTTTTCATTCAAGGAACAGTATGGCACCATAATATCGTAAAAGTGCAATCACTATTCTCTATCCAACAGCGGAGATTTTTGATTCAGAATTTTTAATTCAAATTATTTTATAAATCGCCCTTCAAAAATAGTATCATCTGGACACTGCAGAAAAAAAAAAATGACGCACCAACTCACGGTCATTTAGATTGCCGAATCGACAAAACCCATCTGTCTCCAGCTTAAAATTCATTTAAGATTTTTAACTAAAAATATCTGTGAATGTAAAATTATAATAAGTTAAGATTACTAAAAATTCTTGTAAAAGTTTCTTAAATTCGTAAATAATATATCTTTTTTATAGTGTGTAATTCAATAAATTGAAAAACTATAAAGTTCTTTAATGTTTTAGAGAAAATTAGGTCAGAGACATATGAAGTAGCTTTTATTAACTCAGCAGCCAATTCGACACGTTTCCTATTGTAGACACGATACTACGATACGCGTCGAAATGATTCTGTTTCCGACTCAAGTAATGCTCCCAACTCTATAGGACGCTGCGAATCACTCTGCATACACGCGTCAAGACCAATATGACTGCGTACCAAACGACATTTTCAACATGGACTTCGTTCAGATTGATCTCCAGAACTAATCTGATTTTTTCCATTGCTGATCTTGGTTTTCTGAAATGGGTAAATATGATTAAAAAAAGGTTCTACTTAAAAACTATGATATGGTTTCGTGGGAAGTATGGATATTAGAATTCACAACTAATTTTTCTTTCAGCCAAAGAGCAATATGGCACCATAATATCGTAAAAATGCAATCGTACTTTACCCAATCGCGAAAACTTTTTATTCATAATTTTTCATAAAAAATTTCCTCGAGCCAAATTATTTTTGCAAACCGCCGCTTTAAAATAGATTCAGAAACAACACTATCTGAACATTTTCAGTCTCAATTACACTCATTTAATTAATAAATAAAAATTTAAAATATTCCACATAGTACAAAGTATTACGTGAAATATTTATTTTAAATTTTTATTGATTAATTAAACGCAACAATATGTTTAATGCATATGAGCAGATGACTAATAATTGTTTAATGAAATAGTTAACATGTAATTAGTCGAACTGCAGAAATTCTGTTATTTGAGCAAAAAGCAAATATAAAATTGTTTATCTTTCATTTTATTTTATTAAATAAATCTACGTAAGAAAACTTTAAAATACTTAATAAAACATATTGAGATCACACAATGAAAAATCCGCAAATTATATTTTTGTACAAGCATTTTAACGTGCACCACTCTCAGTCGAAGATGAGGCTACATCCGGATTGTCTAACAACTTCAATTACAAAAGCTAATACTATATTTTGAAGATATTTAACTAAAATTATTCGAAAGGAATAAATGCTATATTGCTTTAATTCTAGATATTTCACATAGTATTTGTCAATGTTCAAAGATTATTTGAAAATGAGTACAATTTTTTATTCAAAAGTAATTAACAATCGAAAAGTTTAGAATTGCAATATAGAACATCATACTTCAATGTTTAGAACAAATTCCTAACTTTTAAAAACAGTTATGAACGGAGAAAAAAAATGGTTTTTTCCCTCGTTATTTTATGATGGTTTCTAATCAGGATATTTCTAAGCAACGGGGCATTCAATGTCCATCAAGGGTTACCCATCCCTCTAATGTCATCGACAATGCAGTGAAAGAGGATTTCTCACGAGGAGTCCTGGTGAGAGATCTGATCGGGACTCCTCCTGAGAAATGATCGCAAAATATGGAATTGGGAATTAAACTCGGGTCCTCCAAGTGGTAAGCCAATGCTTTACCACTACATCTTGCTAGTTTCGTGTTGCTTTTTTACGATCACTTATTAAACGACAATCTCAGCACAATCAAATACAGCAATCATATTCAAAAGAAATATGCCTAGAAGAAAACAGATTCGGATTGATTTTCCAAAAGAGAATAATAATACAGCTTTTTTTAACCATAAAAGTGATATTTATTATGAATTTATCCCAGAAAGCAAAACTGTTTTAATAAAGAAAGTTATGCTTATCTTATGAAAAACTAAGAGAGACAATTATAAGAACGAGATTGGACATTTGAAGACAAGATAATTGGAAAAGTTTTCATAATAATGCACCCCTATATAGATTAAAATTGATGACAGAATATCCATCAAACATTTTGTGATTGTTTTATATCCACTGTACTCTCCAGACCTTGCTCTGTGTGGTATTTATTTCCTAGATTTAAAATTTAATGAGTTTCAAAATTCTAATGAGCTGATTTTACTGTGACAGTTAGACAATTAACTCGATAAAAGAAAACAAATTCCAAAAACTTTTCCTCATTTAATGATTGCTGAAAAATATATGTCGATATCAAGGGTTATATTTTGAAAAAAATAATATTTAATTCATGCATACAACTAGTGCCTTTCAGAGAAAATGCGAGGCCCGGGACAACTTAATATTTTTTGAGGTCCTTCAAAATTTAAAATAAAACTGTTGACAAGAAAATAAAAGCAATGATATTTAATATTTATTCAGTTATAATATTTATTTATTTCACAGAAGCTTATTTACATTTAAAATGACAATTGACAAATTAAAAAAGCCCTTAAAATCGTGGAGCCCGGGCAGCCGCCCCTCTTGCCCTTCTCTGATAGCACTACGTACAACTGTATTGTATATTTATAAATAAAAATATTTTCGGAAACTTTTTGATTCTATCATATAATTGTTTTATATTTTAAGTTTTCATTGTTTATAATTATTTAGTTTTTAAAGTTCTGAAAAGAATAACTTTAAAAATTGAAAAATAAATAATGAAAATTTACAATATTAAATTAATTTCAGATTTTAAAGCTTATTGCATTTGTTAAACAATAATCTATAATCATAAGCATATCTCTTGCAGATAAAATCTAGCTGGCGGATTTAACCTTTCTTTCTATTAGAAAAGAAATAAAACATTTTTGTGAGATGACAGACTACTATATAATTGTGCAAACAAATGGGCAGAGAGAGTATTCAGAAAAAATTTATATATATATAAAATCTATACTATAAATGGCAGAGATAACAAACTGTCTATATACTGGATGGACATTTAAAACTGTTAGAAAAACGAAGCTGTCCATAATACCCAATTCACACGGTACAAAGTAAGCGGGCTTAATTCTTAAACCGACTTATTTTAAGCCAGCTTTCAACAAACCGGATTTATTAGCCGTTCACACTAGTTACACCAAACAGGTTTACTTATAGCCGCTTTAAAACAATTCTATCGCATCCATGTGTTCAAACTTCTCATTATAAATTATGCTGTATGAAATTACAGTTAAATTTTAATACAGTTTCTTGTAGTAGACAATTATTTTAATAAATTGAATAAATAATATATAAGCTTTACTTTAATATTATACTTAATTGCAAATCGCTTATATTTCTTCTGATTGGCAACAGTAAATCTAGCAGATATAGGTCACGTGACTTGTCAGA
>AYEL01032334.1:0-12554 GCA_000484575.1 Olivierus martensii
AAATTTTTTTTGTGCACTAATCAAGGGATTCCTATATTACAATATTACACTTATCTATTGTGAAAATGGAAACTGTCATGTTTATAAATTTTAGTAAAATTTTCATATTTGTTCCATTTAACTTCAATCCAAATCTTGAATTCTTCTGCATCATATTTTGTCCATGCCCAATCAGTATTGGTGATTTTCTATTTGATCATAAAATGGCTCTTGTACATGGATCTGGAAGATAATTTTTCAAGATCATGAGCTATCTAAGTTATAATCTCCATATCATATTTTATCATTGTCTACAGTATACTGGAGAGCAAAATTAAATTATAGATCACATTAATTGTTAGTTTTGTTTTTACATATACATATATAGATGAAATCTGAATGTCATAAAAAGATATGTAAAGCATTCTAAATATATTATTAATAATTAAAATATCATAAGGTTTTGGAAATATGCAATGGTTGAATTGCTATAAAAAGACATTCCCAGAAATCTAATTATTTTTCATTTTTGGAAATTTAATCTGTAATTCTTTAAACTTTGTTATTATATTTAATTGTTTACATGAATATCAATAATACTGATTGCTCTGTCTTCAAATAATCAATCTAGAGTAAATCACCAGTATGAATAATTATAAAGATTATGTTTATCCATGCTACTTCTTACTATATTGTGCATATTAAACAGTTTTTTTTTTAAATTTATAAATATAATTAAACAAATAAGTAATTTAATAAAATTGATTTATTTTAATATTTTTTATAAATCTAGATAATGGTATTTGATCTGCCAATCTTCCATCCAATTATTGATTATACAACTGGAGAACTAGATGTCAAGAATGCTTTCCCAACATGGAAGTAAGCAAAGTATTATATATTTTCTTAGTTTTGTGTGTGTAAATGTGTTATTTTAATTGTTACAAATTTTGTAGATAAATTCATGTCATCATTTTTTATTTAAATCAAATAACAGTGGATCTCTTTGTAATAATCCGTAAGTATTATTTTATTAATAAGAAATATATTGAAAGACATCCAGTTAAAGCACCTTTGCTTCAGTTATACAAAAGCACCAGTTTATTTATTGATATTTTTTATGGCTTTATTATGTTTGTAAGAATTTTGATTGGTATATTTCATGCAATTTTTTGAAATATAAAAAGTAAATAATAATAAATATTTTGAATATATAATTTTTTTCTTTACGTTTCAGGAAAAATGTGAATCATCTTTGGCAAGTATTGCAGTATGCCAGAAATTCCTTTTACAAAATAGAAACTCATTCACCATTAAATCAAGAAGCTGCATTATTGTAAGAAATTATTAATTTTATTTATTTATTTCCAAATATTGAAATTGAATAATACATAATGCAAAAATTTTGTATCATCATCATATTAGAAAAAATTAACTTTAGCAATTTATATTGTGCATGTTTTTATAGAATAGAATTTGAAAAGATTAAATGATAAGCTTTAGAATTTATTTATCATTCAAATTTAGTTTCTTTAGGAAGTATTAAACAATCATTCTTATTCAGAAGTATTATATTTTCTTAAATAAATGTCTTATGGTTTAATTTTTTCATTAATTTATTATAATTAGAGGGCATCATTTAACTTGTTTTATGCCATTTAATTTCAGAATGGATGGCCATTGTATGCAAATATATATTTTTATTTAAATCAAAATAATGCTTGAAAAACTTGAAAAATCATATATATGATTTTTCAAGTATAAAAGAAGAATTTACCAAGTATACAAAATTTCAAAAAAACTGAAATTTTTTATACTTGTTAAATTTCTATCTCTCCTTATTATAAAGAAATTATTATTATTATTATTATTTTGAGTGAATGTTCGTGGCCCTTTCAAGTACGATATCTGTTGGAATAGGACAACAATTTCTGAATCATTTTCAATATTAATACCACACACATTAATATATCCTGCATTTAGAACTGCTTTACTTTAAATTAATGGTCTTGACCCCTCTCCAACATATATCAAAATATCATGCAAACTGATAAGCGGCATTTTTAAATCACAAAAAAAATCCAATAAAACAAACCATGATCAGAGCAAACAAGTACCCCGGTTATGTCGGCCATATTGTTTTGATTTCAGCGCCATCTATATTTCATTTCTTTCGCGAATCCCATAAAGACAAAGTCAATTAACTATAAAACTGAATGCACGTTTGCGAAAATAGTCAACCTACCAGCCGACTTACCGATCAAGCAGTCAATCCAGTCTTGGTTAAATCATTTAAAATTGTCGATTAAATTTTATTGTTTACATTTTATATTAATTATTACCAATGCGAACACCAACAAATTTTATTATCATTTTTGTGGTAACACAATTCCGTGTTAATACTTTAGCGAATTATAAACAACAGTTAACACTTTAAAATTGATTATATAAGTATTAGATATAATTTTTGACTAATTATTTTAATTGTATAAATTATTATTATTATTTAATATTATTTTAGTTAATTTTATTGACAATATTATTATAATTATAATTTCTATATTATTTTAATTTTCGGGATTGTAGATGTATGACGTTACAAAAGTCTAGAAATAACTTGAATATTGTAAGAGTACATCAAGATATTTCCTATTAATTTATCCCTCATTTTAACATCTAGTAGAACGATACCGTTAAATCGTCTAGAATAGATTTGATAAAATCAACGAAATAATAAACATTTAATTTGTAGGAAAGAATAAATTGATTTTTTTTCAGATTTATTTATGGGAATTCCTCCGTTTCGAAACGGGAAAGATCAAGTTTTTATAGACAAAAACTCTCATAAAACATACCTTTACAGATAAGCTCAGATTCATATTACAACAAATCAAATAACTGAGGTTAGATGGTCATAAGAAAATAAATTCATTTGACAAGTTTTCTTTCACCAATCAGGATTAAAAGGAGATTCGATCCGTTCATTTGATGAACGAGCACCGAATCGAACTTCTCCATTTTGTTGATTGATTGGATAAAAAGCAATAATTTGAAGAGATTAAAAGGTAAAAATAATTAGCAGTTGTTTCCTATCTAGCAAGCAGAGTAATTGCTTTCGACTTGTTGATCCAGAGAATTGACAGTTCCCTATGTCCTCTATCCGACAGATTGGATTATCCTGCTGCCTGCTAGGTAAGGTACCAATTCCCTTTCTTTCTCTGTTAATCTGAAGTCCAAAATTATTAACTATGATTACGGATATGTTTCAACAGATGAAGATGATCCAATACAATTAACGAGCAACATCATTTATATATACGATGAATATACGTCCTTTATTTATTAGGACAATTATTTATTTCACTGCTCTGTCCTTTAGATTTTTGTCTAAAATATCATTTTGTCATTTATTTTGTGAATTTAAATTATAAATTGAATACTGGTTCACAACAAACGGTCCACAGAAACATGACACTGTCATTTTCTGTGACAGTGTCATGTTTCTGTATTATGTTACCTGTGAAGAGATCGAAGAATGCGACAAAGTGACTATCCTGTCAACGTAAATGGGTTAATACTATATTTCGTTGATTTTTTTAATTGAAAATGCTGAATATAGATTTGATATCCTTTTTTGTTATGTACAGCCCCGTGCAAAAAGTTTGTCAGGTTACAGGAAAAGGTTTGGCTATCCAACAATACGTAAAAGTTTGATAAATAGCTAGTTTATTATTGACTTGAATTTATTAGATTGAGGATTATACTGTTCTATGATCATTTAGCTGTCAAATCAAATAATTATTACAAGTAGATAGCAGCATATCTACTAAATAAAATAAGAAACTGTGAAATTCATATTTTATTTAGAGACATACACCCAATACTGACTCATGATGTTGTCGTCGACTACAGACGGTATATGAAAGCAAGTTTATTAATATGATTTGTCATTTTTAATACAAACTGCGTGACCATGGAAATTAAATCTTCATCTCATAACATACTTGCAGAAAAATAATATTTAACCACACCAATTATCTGAATCAAATTATTTAAAATACTCATAACATTAGCGAACTTGAGCGAATGTCTACACGTATTTGATTAATTTAGATGTGGACGGAAAGGCGAATTTTATACCGAACACCAAACAAATTTAACCGAATTCGTTAGTGGTACGCTCTTTAAATGCTTCCTATGCTATAATAGACTTGAAGCAAAAATACATAATATATAACATCCATCAAATCCGGCATGTGAAAGTCGCAAAATTAAGTCAGTACAAGCAACAGCATCATAACACACTTCAGCAGTATGTGATGCGATATATCTGATCGCTTAAAAGTGAAATAAATTTTTTACTAAAAATCGCCTGATTACATGGATGTTAAAGTCAACACGCTTGCAGATTTTTTAAGCTCGACCTTGACGAAAGAACTAATGCACACAGAGTTTCGCATAATAATCTCTTTCACGGAGCGACAAAACGCCACAACATCGTCATTTTTAGCGCTAAAAATCGTTCGAAATACTGTATATAACTTCAGAAAAAAATTTACCTGATTTTTCCTGGTTTTAGGAAAAAACAGCAATTTCCCTGACATTTTGACCCAATTTTCATTTTCCCTGACTTTTCCCGGTTTTCCAGGTCAGTGGCAACCCTGCATACATCTCTCATAATGTTGCTTTATCATTTAAATAAAAAATATGCAATATATATAGTTTTCAACTTTATAGTTTTTAATAGTTTTCACTTTAAATTTGTTCCTGGAATATACTCATTATGTAGGTATTTATTTCCCACAGAATTTAAAAAAAAAAAAAAAAAAAAAAAAAAAAAAAAAAAAAAAAAAAAAAAAAAAAAAAAAAAAAAAAAAAAAAAAAAAAGTTAATTTCCAAGAATTGATGACAATAATAAGTAAATGATAACAAAACAATAGTTTATGATTAAACCATGATGGTTTGATCGAACTATTGTTTGCAAACATTAAAAGTTTTTTCATCATTAACAGATAATGAATCAGCTTTTATACAGAATTATTTGCTTTAGACATAATCTGGAAATGAGTTATTTACATACTGTTCCAAATAAAACCATGGCAAACAGAGCAAATCATTTATAATTCTTAGTCCCATTTTGATTTTTCCCCATTTCATAGATGACAGAATTCTACTACAAATAACTATAAATGTGTTTTGAAATGCCATATTTATGAGTGTTCAGCATTTATTTATTGTAATTAATGTTCATATTTTCAATTTTTTTATACTTGAAAAAAAATCAAACTCAGGAACTTATAAATTAAGAATTCGTAAACTGAGAACTATTTATATATATAATATAAAAACATTTTCTTTAACTGTGACAAATTAAATTCGTTAAAACTGAAATTATCAACAATTTTAATGAAATTCGTATTAATATTTTAGTTTAATCTATTGAAAAAACCAAATTCTACAATCTATATTATATAGAAAATTTAATAAATCAGATTAAATATTTAATTCAAGAGTTTAATTTGACAAATATTAGATTCATTTAGATAAAAAATCCTTAGTTCTAGTTTATGACTCAAACTCCATTTTTATAATTCTTTAATCATATTTAAACATGAAACTACTACAATTTTATATTAAAATATCAACCCCTTACCTTCAAGAAAAAATATTACTAAAACAAATCAGATTATTAAACCTGTTTATTTTAATATTTGCAAATAAATTTCATTTTTTATTATAAACATGCAATAATTCTATTAATTTATTAAACAAACTATTTGCAACAATCTTCAAATCAAAAATAGGATAGTCAAACTTTCACAGCAAATAAAAAAAAACTATTTATTCATAAATATTATACAAGGTCCATAATTTTTTTTTATTTTTTTTAAAGCCATCTTCAGTGTTTTGTGTAAGAATAATTAAAAAGAACAGATTATTATTCAAATATATTCTACATAACTTTTTAAATCACATAAGCAAAAACTTTTTACATACTACAATAGGGCATTGCTTATCAGAATGTTACTTATCCAAATCTGTCAATTATCTGAACCACTGTCAACCAAAATAATATCTACTTTTAGTGCAACAATTATTATGATAAAGTACTGCTCCTGCCACTTAATTTGTTTCTGATTATTCAAAGATATTTGCAGCATACAATAAAATAATCTTAAATAAGCATAATATACCATATTTGTCAGATTATGAGAGTAGAAGACAAAATTTTGGAAAGGTAAATTTAAGAAAAATACTTTAAAATATTGTTAATATAATGGAAACTTAAAATTCAATAAAAATAAAACAAAAAAAAGCCAATAAAGATATATTATTATTATGCATATTATTTTAGTATTACTGTATTTAATTTCAGATTCATTATGGACATGATCATGTTAGGTCCTAGAGTCTTGCCTAGAGCTCCTTTCATAGTGCATTTATTTCTAAGCTTACTCATTACCTATTACTATTTGTAAATTAATATTATATGATTATTACATATATATATATATTTATAATTAATAGCCAATAAATTCATATCCAATAAATATAATGATTTATAATTAATAACCGATAAATATGTAATCACAAAAAAATATATAGAATCTAGATATTATATATAATTAAATCACATATAGCCTACAATTTTTGATATATAAGTTAAACTCAAGGGAATCAATATAATCATCCACAGGAATGGGAGCTAACTTTCATTACTTAATATTGTAAGGTTGGAAGTATTACAAAACATCCGAGAGAAGATTAAGTCAGTGAGCAGAGGGGAGAGGGGGAAGAATGAATGGCAGATACAAAATAGAGACAAAATGGCAACAATACAGAAAGAGAAAGGAGAAGGCGGAAGAAGGAGGATAAATTGTCTGTTCTCTGGCTGATGAGAGAGAGAACAGAGAACTGTTAAACTGATAGGAGAAGATCTTAGATTTGTCTTCCTGAAGGATGTTCTTATTAGAAGAACTCCCTCTCCCCAAATGTGACTTCTGAGATGCACATATACAATCAAAGATTTAAGATACAGTGTCGATTTCCTTGAGTGGCACAAATTATACAATATATTAATATAACACATTTTATTTTTTCATAGATATTTTAAAATCCATTTCTTCCTTTCTATCTTGTACCCCTGTGGGCCACTTATGCACCAAAAGCTCAGCTTTCAACTCAAAAGGCAAACCATGAGACTTAAAATCATCTTTATCCTCAATATGATTGTAATCATTGATTAGGCTTAAATGTATAGCTAGAACCTCCGGTTATTCAACAGTAGCTAATCAATATACTTTTCAGTAATTATTGATCAGTTATTTTATCTATTTTATCAATTAAATTATCCATTAACTACATTTCATATCAATTATTGAGTTCATTTTACTAATGTGTTGTATTATAACTTTCAGCTTATCAGCCAGTTACCCTGGCTATAATTCAACAGTGAATACCATTTCCTTCTTATAATAGCATTTGGTTTGTTAATTTCATATTTTTTATAAAACTTTCATAAGTACAGAATAAGTATATCTGATTTTCTTGATAAGGATTTTTTTTGTCTGATATCAATCATTTTATTGTAACATTATATTTATAGGAAAGTCATCTTGATTTGATTTACATCATCTCAAATAATTTTTACAGTTTTGGTATACCTACAACATAACTTCAAGGGATTACTACTATACAATGATTCTTATAAATTTAATAGATACGAGACAACCAGATCTTTAGCAAACTTTATAATTTTACAATATCAAATTAGTTTCTAGTATCTGCAATTAAACTATTGCAGAAAAAAGAAAGAAAATAGTTCAAGAAAGGCACTGTTTAAGACATAATCAAATGTCCCTACTTGCAAACTGTTGATAGGTGAAGGCTAATAAATTTGTGATCTTTGCAACTATAAACTTATCATGAACATTTTTTAAAGGTGTCCTTATTTTGCTGCCAAAAATTTTAATAGCTTGTCCTTACTTTATTGCCAAACATTTACATATTTTTAATTGTTCTGTTTTTACTCACTTTTAAAAATTTTATTTGGAAACAATTTTAATAATTATGGCTTTTCTTATCAGATGGTGATGTTTTAGGCATAGTTCTTCTTTTACATGAGTTATTTTACCTTATTTTTACAAATTAATTTTTTACTTTTACATTTTTTATGGAATTAATGTTGTTAGTTATTTTTATTTAGTAACAATTACCCTTTTAATGTTTTGGAATATTATTTGATATTATATACTAGGATTTTTTCCTTTCTACATGTGTCTATTAAATATTTTTTTTTATGAACATTGTATTTGGTGCAGTTTGGTTTACGTACAGGGTGTCAAACTGGTGGCCCTCAATGTGATTTTTTGTGGCCCCCAACACTCTCAACTAAAATGAAAATAAGAACAATATTTTATGAGATAATAGGAAGTAACTCTCGCTTCGTAGCTATGTCATAAACTATTATACACTAGTTTGATTTTAATGAAATGTAATTGCACGAGATTTTTCGACTGGCCTTATCGACGTATACATAAGATGACAGTGATTTTTCAGATCGTTGACACAAACTAAGTGCTTTCCTGCAAGAACTACATGGGTTTGTGCGAAATTTCTTTCTAAAAAACAAAAAGCCACAAATGAGAACCTGTGTTTTTTTGGATAGGCAAATACAATAATAAAGTTCCAAACAATCCTTCTTTGAAGGAGTGTATAAAGGACGTGCTAACGGGCTTGTTAAAGATTTATTTGTTGTATTGTTAACTTATTTAAAAAATGTAAATAGTTATGGATATTTGAATTTTTAAAATTTTAATGGAAGGCTTTTGGTTTTGTACAGAAAATGTGACTTTTAACGCTTAATAGAAAATTAAAGATTGATAGTGAGGAATTAAATTAAAAACACGTATAATTAAAAGCAATTTTGTAGTAATTATATATTTTTGTAATATTTTCATTTGATTACACAAATATTTTTAATTATCCTCTCTATATTTCTGAATTCTTACTCTAAAATTTGTAAGATTGTTGCAGGCCATATCACATTTAAAAAAATTTTAAATATGATGTGGTCCGCGACAATTTTACAGGCTTATTAAATGGCCCTTAATTAAAATGAGTTTGACATGTCTGGTTTACGTGATCCCTATATCACAAAATTAAAAAAGCACAACTGTTCATTACATCCATAATTAAGTTCACCAGGATTAATGGACTTTCAAACACAATGAGTTGATGGATGATATTTATGAAAAAGTTTGAATACCTTGGCATTTTTGATTATTATTATTTATTAACTTTGTTTTCCTCATCAGGTTATCAGCTCAAGTTCTGAAGTCAAGTTTCAGTAACTTAGTTTATACAGTATAGAGTTTCAAACTATGCCAAGATTAAAATGAACATAAATTCTGTAAACTTCAGTATGTTATTCCCTTGAATATGGCAGTGATTTCAAGCTAAGTACATTAATTACTGACTGACTTATTACAGGAATCATTAGGAACAAGAATTCATCTCATTAACTTTTTGTTTATTAGATATTAATTTGACAATTATATTTGAGAAAATTATTCAATAGGACACAGACTGCCAAATTTGAAGTTTCAAATCTAATTAATAAAAGACCTAGAGCAGTTTAAAATTTAAAAAAAAGCATCATTTTTCTTCTCCCCCTTCCTTTGCAGATACCTCTACAGGTCACATCATTCAATCAATATTGATGGAATTTGAGATACATTTCTTAGTTTAACTGAGATTTCTTGAAAATTTCAGCACAATCAAGTCAAAGCAACAGGAACAAATGGGAGATCCCTTTTCTATAAAGATCAGTACATATTGCACTTTGACAAAATTTGGAATATAAGCATATACTAACTCAATTAAAACCTTTTGAAAATTTTGATCCAATTGGGGTAAAATTAAAAGGTGTGGAAGAGGATGATTCTTCTTTAGAAATGTTTCTATAGATCACATCATTGTAGATTTGTTCAAAATCAGTTGAATGTAAATGTTTGTTATGTTAATTAAAACTGAAAATGTAGCCCAATAGTACCAAAATGATGACAGTAGGATGTCCTTTCATCATGAACACTACAGGTTGTATCACTCAACAGATTTCAAAAAATTTTGATGTATGGAGAATGCACACACTAAACTTATTGAAATCTGTTAGCAATAAATAAAAATAAACAACAACAAAGAAACATCAGAAACATAATGATTGCTTATTATTATTTATGTTATGTTTCTGATGTTTCTTTTGTATGTCATTTAAAATTTTGATTTGATTCATTAAAATTAAAGAAGGAATTTAATGATGTATTAACATGTTAGGAATGTGTGTCTCAGAAAAACAGTATTCACCTAAAAAAAATGATATCCAATAAAAAATATCTAATATGAAAAAAAATGTACTAAGTACAGTACTGTACTAAGAAATTAGGATATTTGTTACAATTTAGTTGCAATTACTTGATTTACAATTTAAGAAAATAAAAGTTTTAATCAAAGTAGCCATATTGAACTATAATAAATATCCTAATTTTTTAGTATTATACTTGACTTATTTTTTTATATATTAAATGTTTCTGGTTGGATAGCAATATTTACATCAAATAGGTGTGTTGAGACTTCATTATGTTGGTCTAATTTTAACTTGAAATTTATTGGTCTATTTTGTAATTTTTCTACTAAGTTTTCCAAATGTTACTCTCATTTCTATGTACAAATACATCCACTTTCCTAAAATATAATTTTGTCAATGTCATAAATTTAGTTCTAGTAACACACACTTTTAAATATCCTCTACTAAAACTAAAAAAATCAATGGAAGTGGAAATGATAATTTATATGAAAGAAAATAAAACAAAAAACTTTCAATAATAAAGGAAGAACTATGAAAGAATGATAAAAAATACAGATTGTCCTCAATTTATATAGATCTGTACATATATAGAAATTTTGATATACAAGAAAAAATATATTGATCAAAGCAGATATAGAAATGAAATTATGAGAAAACACTTGTACATAATATGTACATGTGTTTTATATGCTTATTAGATTAATTTTTATTAACAAATCAAGCAAAGAGCCAGACCTTGAAAAACTAGAAATGTGGGGCTCAATTGAATCCAGATCTGCTTTACCATGTAACTTATATGCTTTTTCTTTTAAAAATTTTAAACAGATTTTTCATAAATATGGAACACAGAGCTTTAAATACTGCATGCCCATCATTATTTCGATAAGTTAAAACTCACAAAACACCAGTTCAAGTGAGGCTTATAATTGGCAAAACTTGTTTATCAATGTATGCTATACAAAAAAAAAATAGCTGCACAATGTTACAGTAGAATGGAAAAATATGAATATACAATTTCCTTTACAGAGCACTTGATAGACTTCTCAAATGGTCCCCTCTTACAAGAATCATTAGGGACAAGATTCACTACTTTAGATTTTGAGAAATTATACTAGTCAATTTAAATTCCTCTAGCATATTTAATGCTATATCATTTTTTATGAAAGAATCTTTGATGCATCATGAATAATAAGACTATTAAGAGATATATAATATATGTTATAATATAACATATATATATTAAAACATAATATAATATACTAATACTAATATATGTTATAAGTTTATAACACATATTGTTATATTATAACATATACAGTCGTTATATTTGTTGTAACATATATTAGTATTAGTATATTATAAGTTTATAACACATATTGTTATATTATAACATATACAGTCGTTATATTTGTTGTAATATAACAAATATAATAACTACTTTTGTGATGAGAAAAAACTGTTGTTCAGTTGTAATTGCACTGAACAACAAAGATTTTTCTGTTCATGTCCTGTTCATGTCTGAAACACCATGCCTCCTTATGTTTTTCTAATTTAATGAATCTCATCAAAATAACAAAACTCTAAAAAATGAATGTCTGCCTTCATAAAACAAACCACCTCCAAACTTGAACTCTTCCAAGTTCGATTTCTGAACAGATTGACAAGGCTGACCAAACTGAAATGCATTTTTGTCAGAGAAGTTTAACAAAAAATACAAAATAAAATCTTTTTTTTTTTTTAAATCTTGTTTTGTATTCTCATTAACCTTTCCTTCTACCACTCTTGCTAAATGTTAGTAATTTTTCCACAATCTATTTTGGTGTTTAACGCATTTTTCCCTACAAATCCTTTTCAATAATATTCAGTTTCTTCTTAGATTATATTCAATTGAATAGTTGATAACAAGTCAACGAATATAGGTCATGGATAAAAATTAGCTATACTTATATAGAATATATGTATACCATAGATAGAATTAGACAATATGTAATGTTATGAATGACTATAATATATATATTATAGTCATTCATAACATTATATATTATTAAAACAAAAAAGTGGACTCTGATTTTGCGAACTCATATGGACCCCAAAAAAGTTCATAAATGGGAATGGTATTAATTAACATTAGGAATTTTTTTGGGACAACTAAATAGTTCATACTGTTATAACTTTCTAATTAGAACTGCTATACTTTCTTTAGTCTTAC
>AYEL01032352.1:0-51185 GCA_000484575.1 Olivierus martensii
CCTAATTTATTTTTAAAAGATATTATGAGTTATAATCAGTAAAAATTTGTATCAAGAGTCCAAATAAAAAAAATACTCAACCCATAATTCTTGATACTGAATCCCAAATAGATTTTTTCCATATTTTCAATGGAAAATGCATTTTTATTTCATGTACATGAAAATATCAAAAACAAATACATGTGTATTAAGTATATATTAAAGTATATAATGGAAATACAGAAAAATCTGGAAAATTAAAAATAATTAATTGAAACAATAAAATATTTCCTAGAATATTGTATTCTTATCAGTGTTGAAATAATATTCAACACTGAAAAGTTTTTTTTAAGGTATGCATATTTTGCATAATGTATATTATTATTTTAGCTAATTTTGATATTAAAAAAGCTTTTAACCAAATATTTAATTTTTCCCTTGCCTCTGATGGGATTATTCAATTATATGAATAGATAAATCAAATAATTTGTGAGATATAGAAAAAATATATATTCTATTGCTAATTTTATCAAAATTATGAACGATTATTATTTTAGCTAATTTTGATGTTAAAAAAGCTTTTAACCAAATATTTAATTCTTCCCTTGCCTCCGATGGGATTATTCAATTATTTGAATAGATAAATCAAGTAATTTGTGAGATATAGAAAAAATATATATTCTATTGCTAATTTTATCAAAATTATGGACCTAATTTATTTTTAAAAGATATTATGAGTTATAATCAGTAAAAATTTGTATCAAGAGTCCAAATAAAAAAAATAGTCAAACCATAATTCTTGATACTGAATCCCAAATAGATTTTTTCCATATTTTCAATGGAAAATGCATGATTTTTATAATTCTAACAATTATATATCAAACATCCAAAATAAACAGCACTAATAAAACATTAATAGAAAAATTCCCTTCTTACTTCTTTTCTGTTACTGCCTTATTAATGCTGTTTATTTTGGATGTTTAAGAAATTTTTGATATAGCTATATTTGTTTAATTATATCAATTTTAAAAAAATTCAATTCTAATTTTTATTTCTAAGTTTTGCTGTAGAGACTTTTAATATCTTGTAAGATCTACAATAAATATTTCAATACATATCTATTCATCATTAGATGTATATGAATAATATACACATGCCATCTGATAATATAAATGTTTTTTTACTAGTTTCATTGTTGTGATTTGAATCATTACATTATAAATTCTCAGATTTTTTCAAATACACTACTATTTTTGATACACATGCCATCTGATAATATAAATGTTTTTTTACTAGTTTCATAGTTGTGATTTGAATCATTACATTATAAATTCTCAGATTTTTTCAAATACACTACTATTTTAATAAGTTTTTGAAATGTATTTTCTTTGTAAATGATAATGTAATTAAAATATATGCAAGATATTGCATGGAAATAACAATCATATTCAGACTATCACTAATTTAATCATCATCATAATTACTATTATCGATTTCATAAAGTGCCAACATTTTATCTTTGTAAAATTATTTACAGGTTTTGTTATGATATGGTGTACTATTTTAATATCCATATTTTCTAGTGATAGCAAATCAAATATAAATGAACTAGAAACAACTCCTGTTTGTGTATGTTGTGTCTATTCAACTGGAATTATACAACTAAAGACAATATTTTATTATTAATAAAACATTATAAAATTATTTAATTGGCATAAAATTAAATATCCTCAATGTTTTATTCATCATAACATGATATAAATACAAGAATATTTTCATTATTTGTTATGATGATTAATTAATTTTACCAAATAAATTTAAAATTTAATGTTTGGAGTTAAATTGTTTTATCTTTCATTAAAATTATATTATTATATAATTTTTAAATTTAATTTCTACATAGGAGATAGTCCAAGATAAATGTATTCTGGCTTTATCTCAGTTAATATTCTTCTATAAAGTTTTTCAATGATAATTTGTACTAATTTTAAACTGATTTTTAGTTTATCAAATCAAAATATAGATAATATTTAAAGTTTAAAAACCAATTTTTTGTAATTTGAGTGATTTTTTTTTAGTAAGAATTTAAATTTTTTTTTTATGAATAACTTTTCCCCATTGACACTTTAGTCCAGATTTATCAAAAAGATTTTTATAAATCTCATCTTTGACAAATTTTGCTATTCAAATGAAATGTGCTTCTGTATGAAGATAGTTTGCCTACAAATATTCAATAATTTGTAATGAAACTACTGGAAAGGAGAAGCATATTTTCTATAAAAATCATCATTTAAAAAGTTTTATAAAAAAGAATATTAAGCAAAATAAATGCTAGATAATTTATTTAGGCCAGCCTGTATATTTTCAATTTCAGTTTTATCTTAATCCTTATCATCTTAATTAGTATGCTCTGCCAAATATATATATTTTTTTTCATCCCAAGATAAAGATAAAATAAGAATAAAGATAACATCTTTTTTATTCAAGATAGAAGTCATCATCTGAATCACATCTGCCCATTACCAGTTAATACATTATACATTTCTTTTGATATAAAAGAATTTAAAATTTCACAATAAAACTTTTTTAATGCACTCAACTGTTTATAGTTCCTTCACTTCAGTCATTGCTAAGTTTAATAAAAAAAATAAAAATTACTTTGTATTTTAAGAAATATTATACAATAATTTAATAATAATAAAAGTTCAAAATAATAATTAATATAATCTCTGTGTTGGCACCAATAATTCTTTAGCAAATAAAGGGAAAATCTTCAAATTTTGACAACAATCATATTTAATAGAAAATTAATACAGAACTTTAATATCAAATATAATAAAAAATTGAACCATAGATTAAAATATTTTGATTAAAAACTTATACAAGAATTAATCAATCAGTTTAGATTAATTGATCGATCATTGCTTTCATCATTTGCATATATACAAAAATTTTAAATCAATTTTATTTACAATTGTGTCATATATTGATTCTTTCTTTCATCTAATTCATATGCACCTAAAAATGTTACTACAAAATTAAACCTAATGAAAATTTTGAATTTATTAAATTTTATAATATAAAATTGATATGAATAGTTTTCTTATAGAATAACTAATTTCCATCAAAAATTTTTAAATTATGTTATTTATGTAATATGATTACTAAATATTTATAATGAGTTTGATTTCATCTTCTCTAATGGACATTGTTGAAGATATATAATTATAAAAGTGTTAAAGTATAAAGATTATAATAAAATATTCTGTATTAGAATGTAAAGTCAGTTTTTACTAAAGACTAAATATGCCAAATATATAGCTAATTCAACTTGATGATACTTATTAATACATTTTGCCAATGCTATTAATATATTTGAAATTTTTATTTATTTTTTAAGCAAAGTTCTCCTCTCAGTTTCCTTTTTGAACCTAAACCTAACATTTTGACAACCATCAAAATTCCTAGAGTAAAATATTAAAGTTTGATATTGATCATGAATTGGGAACAATATGTTTGATCAATATTCCATAAACTTTTTTTTTGTATTTGTTACAAGTGAAAATAATGTCATCATTTGTTCAAGTACTCCTATTTGAAGAATTTATTTGATATTCTTTCTAATAAAATTTAATTTATTATGCACAATAAAACTAGTATATATAAAGTTATTTTTATGCAATGAATTGTTGCTATTATTAATATGCTCATTTATATACAAGGAATCCTAGACCTATGGCCAACTTGACACAATAAAACTAGTATATATAAAGTTATTTTTATGCAATGAATTTTGTTGCTATTATTAATATGCTCATTTATATACAAGGAATCCTAGACCTATGGCCAACTTGCACTTACAATGGTGAAATTATTGATAAATTCTATTAGTGGGTTTGATTCTGTGATCCAATGGTCTGATATATGGAAATAATCCTTGTGTCTGATTCTTGTATTTTTGTGTTTATGATGATAAAGTGGAGTGTAATAATAAATATTGCTATTGGGTATAATCCATAAATTTTGGACATTTCTTACTTAAGATGGTGGGATTTGAAATTCTTGGAACTGGACTCTACTGTAAGTTGAGAACTATAGTATTGTTTGGGATAATGTTAAAAATTTTCTTCATTAGAAATCTATACTTCATATAGGTGTTTACATATTTAGGATTTTATACAAATTAAATTTATTGGAAAGTTTAAATGAATGTGAAAAAAAATTTCAAATTTAAAAATTTTATTTTAAATTCATTCAACAAAAGTTGTTTGTAATGTTGAAAATTTTCCAGAATTTTTTAAATAAATGTCAAGAACTGATATAAATTGTTGTAATTAGTTCCTGGAACAGAAATAAATTTGAAAAATGTAATCAAATATTATAGTATTAAATTATTTTAACAGTAAGATATATATATATATATTTTGATACATAATCAATAGATTATGAATCGAAATCTTGATATATGTTACCTTAAACTTATTTATTTATTTTTTATCTGAACGTAACGTATTATGAAGTTCGAAAAAACGTAGGAAGATGTCTTAAAATATAAAATTTGGACTCTTTCCTATATAATAATGATAAATTTAAGAAAGAGGGACTTAGTTATTTACGCAAATTAATTCTTTCAAAACAATAAAAAAAATTTCTAATGATATATAACTACAAATAATGAAAAAAATATTTTAACAAAATTCTTAAATCATATAATAATTTATAATAGTGATTTTCATTCCTTATCAGCTAATGCACCCTTTCATTTTCTCAGATATTTTCGTTTTGTTCTACAATGCAAACTATGTTCTTCTACATATCTTCTATGATCTTTTAATACCTCGGGAGTCGTTACAAGGTTGAAAACCTGTACGAAAAACGATTATATCAATATAACATGAGTAAAAACTCTATCAGATAAATTCTATTCTCTTTTTTTCCCCCTCCGTACATTTTTATTCCAAATTTATTTAAAATAAACTGATTAAATTGCTATTTTTCTTTTCAAATCTCTACGTGGAGTTATTCCTGTCTTCGCGTTAAACTTTTAATTATTTTATTATTATTTTTTCCTTCTTCCAGAGAAACGTGTTCTTATTATAATAAACCCGATTTTAAATTTCATACTTTTATTATATTTTTTCATCTTTTAATTTTGCTTTTCGTGCGTGCTAAATAATAGATTGTTTCTAACTTGAGATAATGTATCGGAATCGATATTCGCAATGTTAAAAAATCGAAAATAGATTAATTTTTTTTTTAATTATCTAATTTTAATTATGTCTAAACGTGTAGACACACCAGCCGTACGGGTTATATAAAAGGTTATTTTCGAAAAATGCCGCTCAAAATTCGGTTCGGTCAACACGCTTTATTACCGATATCCATCAGCGATAACCTATGTTAAACACAGACTAAATATTGTATTTGTCTCTTAAACATTTCCTTGTTACTATGGTGACCGACACGAGTTTGTTTCGGTCAACACCTTATATTTTTTATATATATATATTTTTTGATATTTTATAGTCAATAATGTAATGTTTCTGCGTAAGGTACCTGTGGTATTGAACTTGTTATTGCGATGATATTCGTTAAGTCAAACAACGCAGACTGTTTATCATTTTCAGACGAAAACAGAAATCGAGATCCATAAAGGAACATTTGATAACTATTGATTATGTTTTTATCCTTTTATTGATAACATTGGACTTTTCTCATAAACACTCCGAATGTACAAGAAAAGATCAGACTGCGGGTCACTCACAGTTATTTAATTAAGTTTACTACAATATTGGAATTTTGATAAATCGTATCTTTTATTATTTTTTATTATATTAAATTATTTCATTTTTTAAACAAATATGTTTAAAATATTAAATAATTATTCCTTTTTTGTTTATTTTTTTATACTATAATAACAATTCTTCAAAAAGTTTTTGTTTTTTAATTATTTTTATGAGCGTTAAAAACCTACTTGCTTGTTTTAATTCCCGATTAAAATTTGACCTTTTTGTTATTTTTTTTTATTTAAAAAAATATCTTCCGATTTAATTTTTATGATATATAATATTCAGTATATTTTTTATTTTTATTATTGCTCACACATATCATGGGACTCAACAAAATATTTTTTTCTTCTCCTCTTTATAGATATATATATTGAAACAATACATCAATTCATCTTTCTTTGATTACGAACGACTTCTTTGATTAGGAAGATGATTTCTTCATTAAACTTACGGACAGACAAATTCACTTAAAATCCAGACTAAAAAATAAATAAAAATAAAAATGCAATTAATCGAACTTATAATTAATTATTTATCTAAATTTTATTATTAACTAATCAAAAACATAAGTTATTTAATTGTCGCAGAATAAAATCGATTATTTGGATTTATTTAAGAAAAATCGATCTAAATTAGAATTATTTTGGGCGAAATGTGTTGTGAAATAATCGAAATTACGATTAATTTATGATACAAAATCGAAATAATCGATTATTAGAGCGCAATAAATCAGTAAACGTTAGGAAGATGATGTATCATTAATAATATATATTTTTTCCTTTTAATTAAGAAAGAAATTTTTTCCAAATTAACAAGACCTTGTATAAAAGTCATTTAACATACTATCAGCATTTTAATGATAATTGCTACCATATATTTTTATTTAAGTTAAATCATATAGTTAAAATGTAGCTTAAACTTAGAGAAGTGATCCTATTGCTTTCGAAGTTTATAAATTGGCATAATTATAAATTAATAGAAAAATATTACTTAGAAGAGAAAGAAAGATGTACTTTAGAAAAGAAGGAAAGATACCCAAATTGGCATATGGACATCTTTCCTTCTTTCTTCTAAAGTACAAAATTATAGAGAAGATACCCAAATTGGCATATGGACATCTTTCCTTCTTTCTTCTAAAGTACAAAATTATACACTATTCTCTTACAGAAACATTAAAATAGTTACTGTTTATAAAAAGATTTTGGCAAGAAAATATGACGATTTTAATTTCGGTATACGTGGAATTGTAGGAATGACACATTTGTATATAAATATTAGTAAATTTTGATATCTTCGTTCTCCAAACTGAACGGTTTGCTATATTGGGAGTACGCTATGTACAAGTATATATAATGATAATATATACAAACAATTCAAATCACACAAGATCAAAGACCACTGTTACGTTTATGAAATAGTTTACCTAAGTTTCCGATCTTATATAATGAACATAGATATCCTACTGAGTTGTATTAAGTTCAACAGATGTTTCCGGGAAAAAAAATCTATATATTATCTGTTATATATATATGCTTGTCTTCTCGGTTATGAGTTATTTCCAAAAACTGACCATTGCACTTCGGTCAAACTATTATTGATTCTAGCCAATCAGAAAACAAGAAAACCCATTAGGAACCTCAATTTCCTCTCTATGATTCGTTCCAGGTGTATACAAGAAGAAAGGCACCGTTCGACCTTTAATCTTTAACTGTTTAATTCGGATAAAGATCTCAATCTATTGGAGATCTTGTGATAAAATATTGTGCCGCTCTTTGTTTTTGAACGTATTGTTAATCCTGACAATATCAAAAAAGATATTAAAGAGTGAAATCTGAAATTGAGTTTTAGAGGAATCCAAGATGGATTCACGCTGATCATCTATCTCTGCAGACACTTTCCGTATCTGGCAATTTTTATTGAATAATATATCAGACAAGCGATATTTGTAAACAATAAAAGCAACCCTAAAATTCATACTCGTACAATTTTTTCGCTAGATGATATAATAAATTCTAGGTATCGTTGATAAGGTTATACTCTATCAATATCAAGTTTCTATCGTGAGCTTACGAACATACATCTGTTATATCCGTTCCTCTTATATATTATCATTCCGTATTTTACGAAAAATATTGAAAGTTTCGGTAAAAAGAAAAATATAAATTTTTCGTTAGTAAAGCATAAAATTAACCATTAAACAATAACTGGTGATTTTTTTTATTGCTTTCAAAGTCGACATAAGTATGATTCGGTAAAGATGCTTTTCTTTTTCATTGGATTCTTTATATAGGCTTTTATTGAATCGTAGTTATGTCGACATACGAAGTTTTGAAAGCAATAAGCGAATAACAACTCATATTGAGACGAACAATAAAAAAAAATTCTATAAACTCGATAGAAATTGGCTTATTGGTATTTGTGTGCATTTAAATCAATCATTCCGGTAAAAAAGTAAATTTTTCAGTTTTATCTTCAGTAAATTTATCACAGTTTTATTCAAAGTTCGGTTATATCTTCATGTTTTTCTAGAATTTTATGAACTTAATCCTATTTTAACCGATTTATTTAGGTGCTAACTAGATTCATTTGAAACAAGCGTGATGGTAACTGTGAATCCGAGAATTTTTCTCGTTAAAAAAATTTATTATTATTCTAAAAGTCTACGTTTTGTGCATATGTTACGTTTTTTAAATTAAAAATATTCATTATGCTAAACAACAAACAACTCTTTAAAAATTATTTATCGATAAAAATCACCACTCAAGGAAAAACTCTATTTCTTAAGTCAACTTGGATTTACCGAAGTAAACTTATCACAATAGGAGTCTGTAAGTTATTTATACGCATATATATCCAAAATAACATCTTATACGACTTTATTATTCAAACAAATAACATTAAACTATATATTCTGTTAAAAAATAATAAAATCTTGCGTGGGTATTATGATAAACATTCACTTACGAATTAAAAGTTCGTTCACGTATATATGGAAAAACATTCATGGTTGTTGTTTCCATTAAAAATGCTTTTATTTCAATTTTTAATAATAAAAAATTAATTATTGTTGTCGTTGTTTCATTTTATAATTAAAATTCATCTCTTCATCCTTGTGGATTGTGATAAATAAGAGCAACAAATGGTACTGTATCCTCTTACCATACTCGATAACGGGAAAAACTGTTGAACATAACAATTAAATAATTTTTTAACGTTTATATAACGTTTTTATCTCGATAATAAGTCGCATTTTTTTAGCTATTATGTCCACACGGAAAAGATACGACAGATATAACATTAAATGGAGTTTCTTTGTTTTAAAATCTTATCGTAGTTAACCATCACATGATTGCTACATAAAATTGGACTGGAACGTTTCAGAAAGTCTGATACGATTACTTTTAAATCTTACCTTTATAAAATTTATAATAGTACGCGTAAATATATACAAATTTATTCTTTTTTAACTCGTTACTTATAATAAGTTAAAGCTTACATTAGATTAAAGCAACGTTTCTAAACTGCAGGGCGTGACCCCCAAGAGACTCGAGAACCTAATTAACCGTAACTTTTGTATCGAAAACGAACCAGAGAGGTCAAAGAAACACTAATACATATTAAATCCACCAAAGAATAATTTAAAGAATAACAAATAACCCAAAAAATAATTATCAACGTCGTCACTTTAAATAGAATTAAACACACACTATTAAAACTGTAGGTTATTCACTCTCTTCGAAGGTATAAGATCAATATTGATTCTGATACGAGTATGTGTGAGGGTAATTTCGTAATTATAAACAATTACGTATGCCTAGAGTCATAATCAGTGTAATAATTTAACAATAACTTTAGCATATATTATGATTGTAACGTTTGGAAAATGGCAATCATTACGTTAAGTGTAATAAATACTAATAAAGTTCGGGAATAATGACGTCTGTATTGTTATACGTAATGCTGAATCGAGAGAGAAAGAGACAAATCTCGTAAATTGTAATTAAAACTCGAGCACAATTAAATCGATTAGCTAATGACCATTATGTCAAATGTTTATTCTTTCGAATTCGTTTGGTAACGAACTAGGTTAATGATAAAACTGTTACCTAATGTCGTTCGAATTTTATTTAATTAAAACTAAATCTTGTTTTCGCTCTAACAAGAGGAAAATACTAATAAAAAATAAAAAATAATTTCGATAAATCGATATATAAAAGTATAGAAAGAAAGAATGGATTAAGAAATAAATTCCTTTTCTTTTTTTTTAACTCGTAAAAAGAAAAAAGTTGGTTTTTCCCGGTCTCGGATGGATACTGAGGATGATCCTAAGAAACAAGTTTTGTTTTTATTTTATTTTATTATTTAAAGAATTACGCATCGACCTTATCTTTCTTTCCATTCGACCTTTCCGTCACGTGATGTTGTATTGCATCATTCGGTTCTAGACAATCGATTGGTCAATAGGATAGTAACCCCTATCACGTGGTAAAATGGCATGGGCGTATTCCTCTCTCTTCGACCTTGGAAAGGTTAAAAGCAAGAAAAATCAATGATTGACATTGTAGTTTGAAACCACTACGCCTTTAAAGAAACTTTCTCGAATTTCTTTAAGAATTTTTTTTCTTTAACCATAAAGGATTGTCGATTAATCGAAAATAGAATTTCGATAATGTTCGATTTATTCCTATAGAATAAATCGAGTTTTCCATTTATATATATATATATAAAAGAAAATCTTTATATTCTAATATTGCTCTTGGGTTTTAACCTAGACTGAATTTTATTATTAGTATTTTCCCCCACTTTTTTAGACGTATTTAAATGTTAATGACAAAAAATAAAAAAACGTAATTTTTCCTTAAGAATCCGGGTAAATTTTTCTATTAATTTTTATTATTATTCAATAAAATATCGTATAGAAATAAAATTAAAATTTTAAATTTTAGCAAATATTACTTATTTTTTTAATATTTAAATATTTAAAAAAAATTAACAATTACCTGTTAAGACACAATCTTTAGATTTACAAAAATAATATTCTAAGTATTAGACCTTTATACTTCGTATATACCGAAATCTTTTCATATGTAAATATTTTTTAAATCAAAAAATTCTTGCGGTTGTTCATAAATGATTTTTATAGAAAATTATTCACTTTTTTTTATTTATTAAAGTTCTCTTAATTTCTGGTGGATGTTTTTTTTAATCTGTAAAAATAATAAACATTTTTATCCGACAATTAAATCGACGGCATTTTAATCCCGTCTATCACATTTTGGCCATTATCCAAAATCCGAGAGATTCAAAATTAATTCGAATCGACGCAGATTTATCAATTTTATTTTGTAATAATTAAAAAGTGATGCATAATCTTTACTTTGTTTTACTTAGAAACTTTTTAAGTTGCCGTTTATTTTGACACTGTAATTAAAACTTTCTCTTAACTCTTCATTTATGGGAGAATATTATCTTTATGAAGGGAAATTTTGCAACTATGTTGGTGAAACCAGTCAGATTTACGTGACTTTCATTGACAAATGACACGTTTGTATAGTTTTAAAATTGCATAAAAGCATGAATGCAAATTTTAAAATATTTTAGAAATCCGCACAGATCTATACGTATGCATAATTTATTATTTGCATAAGCAGATAAGTAAAAATTTTTTTTAGTTTTATTTAAGACATATTTTTATAAAAGTTTATCGCTCGAATGCATTTTTCATTCGTTCCAAGGACATTTTACCTGTGACTGATGAACGAACGATACTTTTCTTTACAGTTTTTGTACAACGACATGCAGATTTACGCGAAGTGTCTTATAAAAATTTCTCCTCTCCGAACTCGATTCGACGCTTTATTATTGTTAATTTTTATTAATAAAATGTTTATATTTATATATTTATTTTACGATTTTTGATATTGTTGTTTGATTAAGTTCAAATTTTCGTAGCAAATATACATATGTAATAAAATATATATCATCAACACACGTGACAGGAAACAAGTAGCTTAGGTCTAAAGTGTCAACAAATAACAGCAGCTGTCTTTCTTCCTGTAACCATTTCCGCTAATAGAACTGCTATATTCTATAGACCTGTTAGAATTGGGCGTAAATGAGCATATAAAGCTTTCGACAAAACAAATTTTTATCTATAAAAACAGTTATACAAATTCATTATTACGAATATTACATCAGAGATGATACGAAAACAATACACTCGTACGATTAAATTAATCGGATGAAGTTGCGAAATTGTTTTATTAATTTTAATCAGTTATTATATATCATCATAATAATCGATTTTTATTTTATTTTATTTTCTGATAAATACAATTCTACGAAGAAGATAATTCTAATGCTTACAAACTTAATTCTAGTAGGAAGAGATGAATAGTAATGTTTTCATAAAATGTTTATATGTTTACGGTATTAAAACGATACATTTTTATTAATTAATTTTAACAATAGATTTCCTTTCGATTTATTCGATTATTCATTAATCGATAAGCGCGTTTTTTATTCCGTACTCGAGTAGGTAGACGAGTTTCGTCCCCGTATTCGATTATCAGATGAGATTATTTTAATTGGGCGGCAATACATTTTCCTGCTTAATTTGTAGAAGTAACGAAAAATTACTTCATCTTAACGGAATTTCTCACTTTGTCATACCAGAGTGAAAATTTATGTATAAACATCTGTTACAGATATTCGTCCACGCTGAGACTTCCCACGTCTGTCCAACTAAGCAAAGATAACAGATAGCAATGATGTTCAGAAATGAATTTGTCTGAAAGAACGGACAAAGGCGGTTTGTCTTCCGAATTTTGCATTAAATAAATTTGCTTTGACGAAAACGAATCGTTTTGTCTCTATATATAGGCTTATATACCGTATAATTATATTAAAATAATCGATTTATTAAATAATAATAATAAATGTCGATATAATCGATATACGTATAACGAAGCGCGCTACTGCGAGTTTTTCTTTTTTATTATCGAAATTTTCTTGGCATTAGTTTCGGTATTCATTGACTCCTTATCGGGAGAACTTTTGTAGATAAACACATTACATAAGCAAATATCCAGAAGTTTCTTTCTCGAGTAGATAATATCGATGTTTACACAAAAATCAAACCGATTCGTAAGAAAATCGAATTGATTCGAACTTATAAAAATTATGTCGGTATAAAGAGAAATCTTATTAGTTCAACTTGTTATTTTACAATAATAAACAACAGTAAAAATATCTCATTTTATATACACGCGCGTATATACTCGTATAACGAAAATTTTGATAAATTAAATAAACAACGAGGTCACAATGTACATAACCTGCGTTAGACAACCTTGTTTCAAAAACAGAACTTTATATATATGCAAAATATGATTTCCTGCTTAGAAAATGTTTTTTGAATACTTAACAAAGATATTCGTGCCGATTTGTATACAGTAAAAACATCGTACGACCCTCAAAATAGATCAGAGTTCTACTCATGGGCCAGTAAGCGAGCGGCCAACAGGCATTTTGCCAACTTCTCACTCGCTAACTGCGCCACTATGCCTCACGTGGTTAGAATTTGAGCGCATTATATCGTCTAACGAGATAGATAACATTGCGTAAACATTAAAAATATACGAAAATTCATTACTTTTTTCCCCTATTTTAAAATTCGCCAAAACACCGCCGTTTTTTGTTTACGCCTGACATTGTTTATAAACTTATTCAATAGATTCCATTAGATGGCGCTAATTAACAGTAGACTTCGAATTTTAAAAATTCAAAATTATTGTTTACATTATTATTTTTTAATAATTCTTTCAAATTTTTAAAACCGAGAGTTGAAGATACAATAATACGTTAACTACAATGAGAAACATCAAACGTTCGTTCCCCTTTCAGTTCTCCAACTATTGTATATCTTTAATATAATATATGGGAATGGTAAACGCAGAAGTCCCACATTGTTTACCTCGCACACACTTCTTTTTTTTTATATACTTCATCCATGACTTCGTAACACGCCAAGGATCAATTCAAAAAGTTATATATTTACAGTATCGTTGCTTATAACAAAAACCAATTTAGTTAAATCTATCGAGCACTTGCACCAGAATACAGTTAAAAATCTACTGAAAATCGAAGAAACAAAATAATTTTTTTTTTTTTAAACTTTTAACAACTTCATATAAACTCTTTCGAATTATTCGTCGTTAATTACATAATATTTCTGATTAGAATTAATAGTCGTGACCTTAAAAATACGTTGTTATATTGTGTTTTGCATGAATGGTACAGTAAGATTTATTGAAGAATTCTTTATGAGATTTGAATAGAATAATAGAATTGTCATTGAGAATTGTACGCTTTGTAGTGCCGAAGCTTAATAGTCTATAATAACCTGAATATCTATCATGAAAATTATACAAAAAATATTTTTTCTCCTCTTTTTTTATTTCCAGTTATTCCCTATTTGTAATTCAATGATTCTGTTATTGTTTTTTATAAAAAGTATTTTTTATATTAATTATCTGGCGTTAAATATCGAAGAAAAATCTGTTTGAAATAATAAATTTTAAATTAGAATGTTTTTTAAATATATTTTAATGGGAATTTACTGAGATTATCACTCATTCTCGATGATCTTTGTATATATTATATACGTACCTTTTATTTTTTATTTTATTTTTTTTATCTCCCTAGTTATTGTCTAATATTTCTAGATGTGAACAGTAACATCTGCAACTGGTTAAAATTTGTTGGATAATGATGTTATACCCTGCAAATGGCTCCGAATAAGAATATGGATTTTTCGATTAACTTTCGGCATTGTTTCTAGTTTCGAAATAAATAAATAAACTTCTAAAATAAAAATTCGCCGAAAATACACGTTAAGATGTCTTTCGGGATTATTTTTACAGATTAAAAAAAACATCCACCAGAAATTAAGAGAACTTTAATAAATAAATAAAAAAAAATGTGAATAATTTTCTATAAAAATCATTTATGAACAACCGCAAGAATTTTTTGATTTAAAAAATATTTACATATGAAAAGATTTCGGTATATACGAAGTATAAAGGTCTAATACTTAGAATATTATTTTTATAAAGAGATTTCTTCGATTTAAAATTGAAAAAAAAAAAAAAAATAAATTATTTTATATAATAATTATTTAAAAAATTAATAATTTTAATTAAAAAAAAAAAAAAACGAAACATTTCCTCCGAGACATATTAGTTTATTTATCATAAGGAAGATTTGAATACTTTGGAAACCATAACAAAACTGTTATATAAAAGTTATTTTCCAGAAAACTAATGCAAGAAAGAATTTTTACAAAATAGGTTTATTTATTATTTATATTCTGTTCCAAATTTATTTTAATATCTTATTATCCATTAAGCTTTACCGTGTTTGAAAGCAATTATTGACTAAAAAAAATATATATATATATATACTCAAAATCTTAAGAGATAATATGTTTACATTGTATTTATTACAAGAAAATATTATATAAAGTTCAAACAAAGAGTTATTATGTTTACAATATTATATTTATGTAAATCCTAGCTCTATAAATCCAAACTGCCTGATATTCTATTATTTATCAATTTTTAATGTTCCATACTTTTTTATTAAATAGCATATAGTTTATAATAAATTTTTAAATGATTAATAAAGTTATTTATGCTTTAATATATTTAAAAACGATTTTATATTAAATCGTTTGTTAACCACTTAAAAAATAAAAAATAAAATCGTACGCAAAATGAAAAAAAAAAACAACTCTATGGATCATATATGTTGAGTTATGGCTTACATTAGAAGTTTGAGTGAAACAAAAGTAAATAAATAAATAAATAAATAAAGTTGTGGGATAAAATGTTGAATACATAATGCAAAATTTACTAAAAAAATAAAAAAATTGTGGGAATGTTTGTGTGGGCGTATTATTGAATGAAAAGTTTAGAAAAACTTGTTGCCTGAATATAAATGAACTGATATAGATTTTTATGGATTCGCATGAAAATGAATCTACAGAAATTTTGCGATGATATCAGGCTTTTATAATGTGACACTGTTGATTATTCTTATCATGCATAATAGTCAAAAGGAACATGATGTAAGCAATTTAAAAGTTTTCTGTTAATCTCCGTTAGAATATTGTAGAAAATTGTAACCAGAGGCATAGAAAAGATAAAATTTTTAATGTAGAAAAGAATTATAATTATTATTGACGTGTTACACTTTTGATGAAATCAACTGGAAAAATCTAATTAATCATTGAGAGATACACTTCACTCCCACTATCTATCACCATTGTTACTATTACTTATTAATTAAAGTAATATTCGTTCAGAAAATGTACTAATTCGCTAAAACTGAACTTCAGAAAGAAGAAAGGAATTTTTAATTTTTGGAAAATATTTTTTTTAATTAAAAGTTTCATTAAACGATAGTTTTTAAGCAGGATAGATAAATTTCACTATGCAGGCTACTTAATTAACTATAAAGAAGATATATGATAGTAGTTATCTTAAAGAAAAGCATTAAAAATGTATAAGTTTCATAAAATATAATATTCTTAGATATATAAATTAAACAAAAAAAATAGTTTTGTGGCTTCGAGATCTGTAAACATACAAAGTTAATAACTGTAACATTTTGAAAGAAGATCGGATATATAAAAAATTAAATTATTGCATTTTTAGTTTTGCAGAGAAGTCTGAATTACGATAAATGAATAATAATTGAATTAAATTGCAGTTATGCGTAAAGTAGTCGAAGTCAGACCTGTATAGTTAAACTGGGCAATTTAGTTAACAAAATTATTATTATTATTATTTTTCATTTATTGGGAATTATGTTAATGTTGTAAAAATTTGTTTGGTCTTTCTGAATATTTTTTCGATACATAAAATGAGAATAAAAGCAATTTATTCATTAAATGATGAAACAACTTTGATAAAAAAAAAAAAAATTCTGTATTCCATTCAGTTGCGAATGAACAATAGATATTAATCTGCTTTTTATTGTTTGCACTTCAAAATAAGGATTGCATGCCAAATCAAAAGAATTTACTATATATTCATATGAATCCATAAAATTTAAAATTTCTCTATTTATAAAATTTTTAATATGAATTTTTCAAAAGAGAAAAAGCAAACTTAATAAAATCATAACACACTAAAATTTTCTCTATGTCAAAAATATGATGTGCCATTGAATAATGTTAGTGCAAATTTTAACAACTTCACTATATGATCTGAATAACTCTATGTGTAGTTTTGGAGCCAAATATATTTGAATTTTTAAATATATTCTAATCTAATTTAATTTGATTTTAAAATAAAAAAATGTATCATTCTAGGATTAAGATGTGACACAAACGGATGTATGGCAAATATTGAGCACCACTGATCTACAAAAAAGATTACAAGATACTTGCGAATGTGGTGGTGAAATTGCAATACACAGTAAACTATACATTTATCAAAGAAGATTGATCTTCCCAAAATCAAACTTTATTTTAATATCAATTAGAACATGACCTCTGTCATAAGTGTGAAAAGAGAAAGACAAGTAAGCTACCTCAATGAGTTGCTCCAAATACTTTTGAATAAAATCTGTAATTCAATAAATTAAGCAAAGAACTAATTGCTTATTTCCTGAATATGAATATTATTTTCTAAAAATTAAACATGTGCGATTAAAATATGTATCATGAAGATCATCTTTAATGGTATAATTTTCCTATTCAATTCTGTAAAAATTAATCAAATCGTTCAAAAGTTATTGGGAAAAATATTAGATATTTAAATGCCCACATTTTTAGATAGTTGAATGTACAATATGAGTTAAAATGTCTTTAAGTTCTTCTTCAACAGCGTGAACTTTCTGCTAAATTTTATTGTTCAGTTCAAGAGATATTAAGAGAATATTTCAAAAATTTTAATTCTGCCGTGTTTTAAATAATTGAAACTACGAAACTAAAAGTTGCGTGTATAGATCCTTTAATATCAAAATATTTCTATATAATTTCATAAAAATTTATTTATATTTATTAGCTTAAAAGTTATTGCAGTTTAGTTTAGACAGACTTCGTGATCATAAGAAACGTACTTTCCTTAAAAAATGAAAATAATAAAATAATTACTTTCCTCTCATCTTCTGTATATATTACAATGTACTATATTTACTTTCATTATACACAGAAATTTGTACCATAATCGTTATAAGCAATAGACCAAAAACTGAGGAACATATCACTCATCTCAAGTACAAGAATCTATTAGTCTATGTAATTATGATTAAAATAGAAAATTAATTTAGATCTTTATTAAAAATAATTTCAGGAACATATATCTTAATTGAAAAAAACAGAAACACAATTAGGATTTCAATTAGTTTGCATGAAATAATATAAATTCTACAGATTATAGCTGGTGTTATAAGTTATTCTCCATTCATTCTCCATATGTTAATGTAGACAACCGTGTCAAACATACAGCTTTATAAATTCTATTTCTGGTTTTTCAATTTAATATGCTTTTACATAGATAAAAAAGCTCATATTTGACATCAATTTAAACAGTTGAGTGGGTTGCTGTTCTTAATAACATATCGAGCACATGGGAAACTTATCGCTCAGCTAGGGAAAGTCCTTATATTGAGTATACGAGGATGGCAATTCGCCTTTTTATGAAGAATAGATTTTATAGATCAGTTTTTATCAATTACAATCAAAGTATATAGATCTGATCAAACTAGAAACTTTACAATTAACTACAAGTCCGGGTTTATAATAACGCATTAAATAATTGAATAACTTCCATTGCTCCAGTTTGTGATACGAACGAATTAATGGGAAAAATCACGAAGCAGATTAAATCCCAAAGTTCTGCGATAATTGCATAAACTGAAATAATATTTTTGTAAAATTAGTAAATTTATAATCCTTCCTAATTATTAATTCTTCAAAGAAGAGAAGTTTTAAATTAATCGTTTTAACGTAATCGATTTAAAAGATCGATTACATTAAAACTTCGCAAAATTACTTTAGCATTTTATCTCTCGTTGCTGTTATTTTGAGGATGATTGCATTATTTTTATTTTTCTTTAAAGAATTAAACATTTGTAATTAACTTAAGATATTTCGAATAATTATAAGCTCATAAATTAAAGCAATTTAATTTAAATTAAACTTTAACTAATTTAAAACGAAAATGATAGCGATCCTGACAAATCTCTCTCTGAGATCAACGTTTATGTACGCCTTTATATCGCTACTAATTTTGTCAATCTAGTTAACGTATGTGCTTTAATTAATTATTCACTCCGACAGGAAGGGAAAAAAAGAAAAAGAAGAGAAAAGTTGCGAAGATAAATTTGCATGCCTATAAAAATACAAGAAAAAAAAACTGCTTACTAAAGAAAGATATAAAATATTACAAAATATAAATTATATATATCTATTTTGATATTTTGGCCTGAATTTTAAAGTTTTCTTTATCATTATAAAAATTAGGTCGTTCGTTAAATTGCGAAAGCAAATTTTTAAAAATTAACTTTTATATCATCGTCATCATCATAAACTCTCATATATTAGTACTGTATAAGCGTAATGCAAGTAATGTAGTTATTTTTAATTGTATAATATTGTTTAGTGTAATAAATATATTAAAAAACGCATGTAATCGATATAAAATATTCTGAAAAAAATTTAAAAAATAAGTTTTTTTTTTTATGTTGTTATAGAAGACGAGCAATAGAGAATAGCGTGGTTATGAAAGCAAGAAGTATTAATGTCTTACCGTGAATTTAAGGAGGAACGAGTGGTTTGAGAGAGTGAGCGTACAGGTAGAATTGATTGATTAAAAAAATAATTGCTTTTTGTCGTTGTCAACTTCAAAAAAAAAAAAAAAACAAAAAAGTTACAACGAAACCGGAGAATATTCGTACAAGTAGCTAGGCATACACACTTTACCGGAGAGGTTTTGTTTTCATCAAGTGTACATCAATTATTCCGAAAATAAAAAAAAAAAAAATAATAATTATTCTGTAGATGAAATGGAGAAAAAAATATCAATAAAAATTATCTAAAGATGATTAATATTGTTAGATTATTATTTTTTTCCTTTATTCCTCCTCCTCCAAATTTATCTCTATCATCATTTTATACAATGCTAACCTAGCACTGTTCTCTTTTCTCCAATCTATCTTATCGCTAAATCATCAAATTACAGCATTTACAATCTAATTACAAGCGTTTTTGAGAACTAATTGGATAATTTCGGCAAATTACTTTGTCATAATGGAAAGAGATTACTTGTATAAAGAAAGAATAAATTATCTTGTTTTACTTCTAATTAAAACTAAGTCTTTATTTCAATGAATTCTCAATCGAAAAATTTTTAATTCTTGATTAATTAATTAATTAATTATCAAGTTTGAACGTTAATGTTACTTAATATCTTTATATTTTAAAAATATATTTTTAAATGTTCGCATAGTAAGCGTGGCCATTTTTGAGAAGATTATAAATATATATGTTTCGCCATTAAAGATAAATATCATTGCGGTAACTTTTCCGGAGTTTTGTAGAAAATTGATACGCTTAAAATACCAAAAACCATAACTAAAAATAAATGCATCACATGATTGTCATACTTTATTAACAACGTGAATGGGAACTTGTTAGGTCGCAAACATTCGAAGATTGCACAGAAGTTCTTTAAAAAAAATTCATTAGCATATTTCAGTGAAAATCGATACTCGGAAAATAGAAATGTATAGCTTTTAATCCATTTTAACCTTCGAAATTTACGTCATTTAAGAAAAGACGTGACGTCAATTCTAGAAACCATAAATCTATCGACTATATATATATATAAAAGCAAAAAAAAAAGAAAAAAAAAGATCAGACCCCATTTTTAAAATGGTTTCGCCACTCGACGATAATAAATTATGATTTCCAAACGGATTTAAGATTTATGTGTCGTAATCTACTTTATATGAAGATCTATTATTTCACAGATGTCGAATTCTTTTCTGTTTAGGATGATTTTTATTATGAATTGTTTAAGACTGAATACAAGAACGATATAAGGTTTTTATATATATATATATATATATGAAAACCAGACTTTGATCTTTGTTAAAATATATATATATTATTAACGCAAATATTAAAAATCGTTCTGGAAAGTTTTAATGAGAGAAGGACACGTTAATAGCAGGTATTATAATTAAAAACAGAAACGGGTGACTAACGAGTTCCTAAATTGCCTTTGGGACTGGTTGAACTAGATTGAAGGTCCTACAACATTTTTTAAAATAGCCTAAAAAGTTTAATATTATACTTGAAGGAACATTAAATTTATATTTTTATAATACATACGTAGGCCTATATACCGTATATGTATATATAGATAGATATCAATAGCACCGAAATAAATTTCGAACTTTTAATTAAAAATGTCACATTTATTGGTCTTGTTATTGAAGGATTTTTATGGTATCTGTATACGAAATAAATTTTTATATTTTTCATCGAAAACAGTGAACAACATTACTTCCGGGTTAGTTTAGATTTAGATAGATAATAAGAGAAAAATTTATATATATTTTTTTATATTTATCTAAAACTGAGAAACATTTTACCGTTTATCTAGCGTTCAGATAGAAATAGTTTAAAAATTGCATGAGGTGTTGGTGTATAACAATTTATCGGAATATAATCATCCATGTTTGCATGCATGATTACTGTAAGTGCAAGAGTGAGTTTTATACATAAGATTGATGTAGACTGATGCTGCAGATCAGTACGTTGCAAGTAAATAATCTAGTCAAGTTCATCTTATGTCTATGAGAACAACTTGATATTTTAAATTGTTATTATATAAATGCTTATCAATTTTTGCACCAGTTTATGTTTTCATTCACTTATAAAATCTGTATAGTCTATAATATTTTTAATCACTTAAGTATATTAATTATAGAAATAACGTCGTCTTACTTCAAAGAGAAAGTTTTATCATTAATTTAGTTAAACAGTTTCGAATTTTTTTACAAAGCAAAAAAAAAAAGAAGAAAAAACCAAGAAAACATCATCTTGACTAAATTACAATTACGAATTTTACTATTTCCAATTTTTTATAATTAAATATTTTTATATACACTATTTTTCTATATGTACAAAGAAAACAAAAATCATATAATTTTAAACATATAAAAAATATGTTAAAAATTTTATATCTCTGCAATATTTAATAATATTTTTATTGGTATTTTTTTCTTTAAAAGTTTATAAAAGTATACTCTTATAAAAACCAACAAGGGGAACAACATCAAATTAAACCAAATATTTCAAGCCAAATTAAATCCTAGTGGAATAATTCCAAATTAAACTTTTTGATTCTAATAATTAAAAATTGTTAAATCAAAAATTTAAATTTTAGTTAATAAGCATTGTTGGACTTAAACAATTTTCAACTTAAATGAAAATTTTGGAACAAATTAACAGCATATATAGAAGCTATATTGTATTTTTAACAGTTTTTGAAGATTATTATTAGTTACAATTAAAGTTACAAGCTTCAATTAATTTGTCTTTAAATTAAATTAAAAATTAATTCAAAAATTTAAATTAAATTAATTAAAAATTTGTTCAGGTGATGATTATTATAATTAAGCTTGCCTTTAATTAATTATAATAATTGTCATTTGAACTAATCATTTGAAGGAATGGATAAAATATTTATTGATTTAACTTGTTAAATTTGTATAAACATTTTTTAAATTAAAATACTAACATTAAATCTAAATATGGTTAGAATATTTAATAAATTTCAATTTAGTCTTGACAGAAAATATTATGTAAGGTAAAAAGAAAGCTTTAAGAAATAAAGCAAGCATTGTATGTATTATTGTTTCTTAAAGTAGCAAAAAAATATATAAATTTTAGAAAATTATGCTGGAAATCCTTATTTTTAATTATCAGCTATAATTTATCATTAACAGTTATCAATAGGGTATGTAAAAATAATCCCATTTAAAAAAAAATTTTTTTGCGAATTTAAATTGGTTTTGAAGTTTTATAACAATGAAAACCTACATTACATAAGATGAACAAAAAATAATAATGAACTTATGTTTATCAATGCTTGTTTCTCGTATTAATATAAGAAGTTGTATTTCTTAATGAAAAATTATTTGATATCATATAATAATCTTAAAATATTTCATTGCATGCATCTTGTTTACTTTGGACAATAAAAATGAAGTAAACAAAAACAATTCGCATATTTTTTTTGAATTTAAGAAAGTCATTGCAACATTTGTCAAGAACATTACTCTAAATATTTTGGCAAAAGTATTTCAAAACAAAATAAAATATGTAGATATGTGCCTATATGTATATGAGGATAATTTATCATCATCTATAAATTAAAGATTGAAAACATTACTTTTTATATTTATGTACCTTTCTCTCTTATAGTAGGTAATACAGGTGAACAAACACAGATCAGCTTATCATAACTAATAACTATATATTATATATATATAATGCCTAAGCTTTGTATAACTAACAACTATATATAATAGGCAAAATAATTTATATATACTCAGCATAAAATTGTCAACATTTAAAAAATAAAAATAATGAATTAAAAAAAAATTACATTACCTAATTTTCACCTCTTTGGATAACCACTCTTCATGTTTATGAAAACTGATTAATATTGAAGCAATTTCCTGAAAGCAATAATATATATATATAATTTAAGGGATTTGAATGATATATTATAATAAAATTCCTGTAAAAATAGACTAAATTTTGATTAATTTCCAACAATCAATAAATAACATGCTTTTGTAAATCCTTATTTTTTGAATGATATCTTTATGTTGATGAATAAACTTGAGGGATACAAAGAAGAAAGTTTTAGGAACCTTTTACTCAATGGATGACTATATAACAATGACAAGTATGACAACCTAAATGATGAATTGATCTACATAGCAATATGAATGATCAGATCAATGGACTGGATCAAAAAACCCCTTTGAAAAAAATCTAGAAATACCATATATACTCATGTATAAGCCAAGGCTTTTTCTCTCAAAAAAAAAATTTCTGAAATGGGGATCGGCTTATACACGGATCAAAAAAAATCAACTCTTTTTTTTGGATGGAGAAATTGAAGTAATAAGCAAAACCATGACTTACTGAATGTATCTCCCGAAGACCAGGAAGGAAATTTTGCAATAATTCATTTAATATGATACCATTGAATGGGTTAATGTAAAAATTCATATATAGAATGTTCATATATCATGAGATATCTCATTATATAAAAAAATTCTGCAATATAATTTTGTATATTATATATTAAAATTTATTCATTTCAAAAACTTTAAATTTTCCTAATTTTTTTAACTCTCACAAAATTTGATATGTTTACTTCTGCTTACCAGAAGTAAATTTTAAATGATTTCTTAATTTCAAAATATATTTAATATGCAATTGCTTAGTAATTTTAAGCAGATAAATACCGTATATGTATAAGCCGAGGTTTTTTCCTCAAAAAAAAAAAAAAAAATAATAACCATGACTTACTGAATGTATCTCCCGAAGACCAGGAAGGAAATTTTGCAATAATTCATTTAATATGATACCAAGTAAAATTTTATTACCTCAATGCGATCGAGCGCTTCGCGCCACCAACTCCAACCTGCATCTATATACAGTAATCAGATAGGCGACACCATGCTGCCTGATACGACGCGATGCGAAAACTCAACAATCAATCAAGAATCTTACCTAGGATTCATATTTGAGAAAAAATATATTTAGTTTCATTATTATTAATTAAGAATGTTTTAATTCATTCGCTAATAATTGATAAATACTTATTATATTTACGATATGACATGACGTGAAAACTCAACAATCAATCAAGAATCTTACCTAGGATTCATATTTGAGTGAAAAATGGATCAAAAAAAAATCAACTGTTTTTTCGGCTGGAAAATTTGAAGTAATAAGCAATACCATAACTTATTGAGCATATCTCCCAAAGACCAGGAAGGAAATTTTGCAATAATTCATTTAATTGATACCAGGTAAAATTTTATCTAACCTCAATGCGATCGAACGCGTCACACCGCTGACTCCAACCTGCGTCTATATACCGTAATCAGATAGGCGACGCTGCACTGCCCGATATGACATGACGTGAAAACTCAACAATCAATCAAGAATCTTACCTAGGATTCATATTTGAGTGAAAATATATATTTATTTTTCATTATTATTATTAATTAAGAATGTTTTAATTCATTCACTAGTAATCAATAAATTATTATATTTAATTTATTGATGATTTAATTAGATTAAAAAGTAACTAAAATAATGTTTAAAATAATGAAAAAATTACTAAAAATAACTTTAGTCTATCAAAAAAGTTCATCGTAAGCAAAACTTCAAAATCACACGCTAACATCTAGAAATCATGTTGCACACGTCATCCTAACGGTTTATGACATCATCGTTAAGATGAGCTACTCATTTTAAAATACAATCAAAAGTTTGAATAACTCAATTCAACTCATCTATAAGGAAAACGAAACTTCTAACGGTCTCTTGGGAGCCATGTGACATAGACGTATTCTAATAAAATTTTTATTGTGATAACTTAATATGAAATTTTTTAGAAAAGAAAACAGTTATTCAATAACAAAAATAAAATAAAAATATTTTTATGTAAATTATAAAAATTTATTACAACTCGTTAACTTGATATTTTCTGAAGCTATGTCATCCTAACGATAATATCATACACTGACATCAATCTCATTTCGGAGTAAAATTTTACTTTACCTATTGCAATCGAGCGCATTGCGCTGCCGAATCCAACTTGCATTTATATGAGTGCAATAGATAGGCGATGCCGCACTGCCTGATGTGCCACGACACAGAAATTCTCGACAATAATCCAAGAATCATATATAGGCGTGCTGCGTTGGATCACTTTAGCTGGATTATTGTCGAGAATTTCTGTGTCTAGGCGCATCAGGTAGCGCGGCGTTGCCTATCTGATGCACTTATACAAACACAGGTTGGAGTCGGCGGCATGACGCGCACATCAGGTAGCGCGGCATTGCCTATCTGATGCACTTATACAAACACAGGTTGGAGTCGGCGGCATGACGTGCTCGATTGCTACAGGTAAAGTAAAATTTTACCTTTTAAATTGATATATTGGTGTCTATATTATAATAATTTATTTTATATGTATATATTTAAAGTTTCAATAAAATATTTATTATGGCAAATGGCATTAATATATCGAAATAACTAAAAATCAAAGATCGTGTAATTTATCGTTTTCAAATTTTTTGTCGAATTTTAAGTGCTAAAGTCTGGGGATAAGCTTATACACGGGTTACGCATTTTTACCAATTTTCAAATTCTGAAGTTGGAGGGGTCGGCTTATACACGGATCAGCTTATATTCGAGTATATACGGTAGTTGTATACAAAAAAATTTTCAAATTCTGAAGTTGGAGGGGTCGGCTTATACACGGATCGGCTTATATTCGAGTATATACGGTAGTTGTATACAAAATTTATTAAATTTTTTATGACTTCAAAATAAATAAAGCAATTCATATTTTTGATTTAATGTGAAATTTCAATTAGCCAACCCTGATTATCTGACTAAGTTAACAATGGATGTTTGGTTAAATACTCATTTGAATGTCAGAAGTTTTTAACCTTATCCGCTCCTCTTAAAAAAAAATAAACATTCCCTAGGGGTCTGAAGGGTCTGTAGCCTAATTCTTTATGTTTGAAAGTTTTGTTCGGAGAAGCTGGTACTGATGATGGACTCGAATGTAGTCCGAAAGTGCTTTACCAAAATAAAGTTTAAATATTCCCTGCTTAAGTGCTATGAATGTTTTCCTGTTTATGTGAAGCAAGAGGTAGTTTATAAGGTTGTATTAGGCAATAATGTTTTTGGCTTTTTATGGCTTTCTTCAGTCACTGAAAAAAAATAGAAGGCCAAAAATATTAACACATGATATTATTAGTATCTATATTTATTTACTAATAATAAAATATTGTTTTTCTGCTTAAAGTGTTTTTTGGATTACTTGTGTTTAATTCAGCATTTAAAAAAGACATTTTATCACAGGCTATCAATGAAAAACATCAATAAAATGACAGAACAGTTAAATGCTCTACTATAATAATACATTTTCTACATATCATTTGTTACATCCATTAGATTTTGCTAACCAATAAATTCAGAGTACTGTATATATATATATAAAATCTACTTTCAAGGAGTCTCATCATTTCACTTCTGATGGTTTCTTGTATTTTTAAATATAGGAAAGACATGATAAAAAAAATAACTCCATATATGACTGATATGATGAAATGAAAAGAGAATTCTAATTTTTGAAGAAATTTTGAAAACAAGGAATTATGTTAAAGTAACATAGTAAACAAGAATTATATAATAGTGAATGGATTCAGAAAAATAAATCCTATTCAAATGCAAAGCAATTTGATACAATTAAAGATCATTACAACACAATATGCTAGCTGAGGAAGATTTCAAAAGAAGACTTCCAAAAATGTTTCCAAGAATGGCAGAATTGTTGCAACATGTATGTTCTACTTGTATGCTAGAGGAAGTATGAGTTTCAAATCTTGAAGGGAATTAATCAAACTATCTATTGAATCCAAAGGCATGCCCAAATAATGGTTAGTGGGAGGATGTTTAATGACAAATTTGCTGACTGAGCATAATTCAATTAAATAAAATTTTCTAATAAATATTGATTTTCAATTGAATATATAAAAATTTATTATATGATAACACAACAATCATTTCTTTTATATAAAAATGTAAAGATTTTTGAACCTTATTTATCATTGAGTAGTCAAGAAGAAATTTCAAAAAGACTTCATACAATTCATGATTTAATTAATTAAAAATGTAAAAATATTTATTTTCAAATTTAAAAAAAAAAATTTATAAATGTAACATAATACTGCATAAAAATATTAAAAATGTAGCATATAAATGACTATATAAATAATAAAATAAAATTTATTTGTCTTTCTTAATGCTATATTCATTATACAATCTATTCTTGGCTGAATCAAATTTTGCTGAACAGGTAAAATTTGCTGACTTACTTTCTGAGTGAAGAATGTGACATTGCCATATCCTCAATAGATGTGCTACTGGTTGAATCATACAAAATACTGTATGATTATTTAAAAAATTTCATGATTGTATATTAAAAGATTCTTTAACAATAGATTTTAAGTGAAAGTAAGGCTTTATTCATTTTTTCTTTAAATAAAGTTTTTAAATTTTTGAATAACAAATTTTTCAAAAATCAAGTTATTGAGTAATAAGTATTTTTATCATAAAATTTTCAAAATTCATAATTTTTAAATGAAATATATTTTTCTTTTAAAATACTAAATATTAATTATATGAATTTTTTGTTAAGTTTTTCATCATTCATTGAAAATTTTGTACTATAATATAAATAAAATTTTACAGATATTGTAGTTCAAAATATATTCTGTAGGATATTTTTTGGGAAAAAGATGATGATCAAAATTATCTTGAATTATACATTCTGAATCACATAAGGATATATTTGGCAGTGGTCATTTTTAGTCAACAAACAGGCTGGTTAATATCCAATCAGGTTGAAGAATAGGATTAATGGGCTAAGCCTAGACCCACCTCCTAAAACTCAAAGTATGGGACTTAGAAGTGAACTCAGATCCTTCAAGATGGTAAACAGTATGCTAACGTGTGACAATCTGACCAACAGACAATCATCAAAATTATAATAAAACAGGATACACAAACCATATTTGATTAGACTAATATTAAGATATAAAACAATTCATTATAACAAATCAAATATCACATTGATTGATAAAGGATAGAAAAAAGCATATTGCATAGGCATAGAACTTACAGTAAATTCAACACCAGTGGTGGATTTTCGCATAGGTGATGGAGGCAGCCACCTTGGGCCCCACAACCCAAGGGGTCCTTATTTAGTTTTAAAATTTGTATTGAACAATGTTAAATTATAAAAAAATTGTTATTTTTTGATTTTGTTACATTCTTGTATGCATTTTTCTAAAAATAAAAGAATTGATTTTCTTAAAAAAAAATTTATTTTAATAGGGCCTCAAAAATCTCTCATGCCTTGGGCCCCCTTAAGGCAAAATCTGTTACTGCTCAACACATTATCAAAATTGCTAAATATATAGAATTTTGTACATTAATAAAAAATTAGTGGAACATGGATAAAATGGTTAGCATCAACTGTTATATCTGCCATTAGTATTATCTCCAAAACATTGCACCAGAGTCTACAAAGACTAGAGTTATACAAGAACACAGCTAAAGAAAACAACAATTCTACACAAATGCAATATAAATATCTTATGATCATTCAATTTATAATAATCTGATCTTACAATTGCTCTTATGATATTCTGAAATTAACTATTTTTATAATTTATTATCTAGAAATACAGGTAACCCTTGATTTACAAAACCTCAAATTGCATAGTTTCAAAATTACAAAATTGTACCTTTATAGATTTTGTTATTGTTACACATTTTTACATGAATTTCTACATGTTTTAGAAGCTTCTGTAAATAGAACAAAAGGAATGACCGATTTTGTAATTTATAGATTTTGTTATTGTTACATATTTTTACATGAATTTCTACATGTTTTAGAAGCTTCTGTAAATAGAACAAAAGGAATGTCTCTCTCACTATCAAGGAGAAGTGAATGGAATCTGTGGTGATCTGTAATTTTACCTCAAATCATGAAGTTTCGAATTACGAACTAATATGGTGGAATCTAACTCCAGCTGTACTTTTATCTATTTTATTTAAAATTTACAATGAGCCCAATTGCAGCATAATAAGGCAATTAGTTATCACCTTGGAGAAACAGGTTCACTTCCAAATGTTTTTTTATTCTCAGGTACAATGAATGACAATTATAATGAGCAATTCTTCCTGATCTCATGATGCTCATAGTTATAATGAGCATCATGAGACCATAGGTCCACAGGAACGAAATACAGTGAAATTCAGTTATAGAAATTTACAATGAGCCCAATTGCAGCATAATAAGGCAATTAGTTATCACCTTGGAGAAACAGGTTCACTTCCAAATGTTTTTATATTCTCAGGTACAATGAATGACAATGAGCAATTCTTCCTGATCTCATGATGCTCATTATAACTATGAGCATCATGAGACCATAGGTCCACAGGAACGAAATACAGTGAAATTCAATTATAGAATTTCATTGTATTTCATTCCTTTTATTATTAAATAAGTTTTATTATTATACTATATATCAGAGGTAGCCAAACTGCGGCTCGCGAGGCACATGTGGCTCTTTGGTACCTCCAACGTGGTTCCATACCATGAAAGTCAATAGCAAATATGAAGCAAATACTTATTTAAGTTAAATAAATTACAGATATATAATTTTTTTATCTATTGTAAAAAGTAATATGTATCTAAACGAAATAAATGCATCTGAAATAAATAATTTTTGAAATCATTATAAAAATTACCTAAAAAACTGATGCTGTTCTCATTGATCCAGAAAGAAAATGTGGCTCTCGAGTATTTGAAATTCTCCTATGTGGCTCGTATTGACATGAAGTTTGGTCACCTCTGCTATATATTAACTATAAATACACTGTATGCTTGAATATAAATATCTTGTGTGTTTATCTAGTAATTCGGCTTCAGATTTGAAACAGTTATGGATATTTAGGAGAAGTAATTCTTATAAATTAAAATAAATTACTACCATTTTTCATCATTTTTGATTTATGATGGAGTTATCAAAATGTAATCCCAATGTAAGAAGAGCAGCACTTGTATAGTTAGAAAATTTCTTAATATATAATCAATATTTCTCATGAGTACACAATAATTTTCCTTCTTTTCTGCTTAAGTTAATTAATACTTGGTCTTTGCCTTGTATACAGGAAATTCTTTATATAGGCATTTCCTATATGGAATTCTGCAAGGGAATTCTTCACATAAAAAATTTTCAACAAACCAAGCCTAACAAAATAATAATAATAGTTATAAATTATAATGGGACAGAACTATCATCAACAAAACAGTTCATTTCAATAGACCAAATATAATTCTCATTGATAAAACCAACAAAACTACATTTTTTATTGAAATAACAATATCAAACTTACATAACTTGCAAGCTACTTATACAGAAAAACTTGGGAAATATGTTGATTTATCAACAAAATTGAAGTTGCAAATGAAATTAAATAAAGTTAAAATAGTACCAATTATATTAGCTACTGTAGAAATCATACTTGTGAAATTCCATGACAGTTTAAAACTACTTGTCTTGCACCTACTCATATAAGGCCAATTACAGAAAGCAACTATTCTCAATACTTGTTTCATTCATAAATTCTTGTCTTTTAATTAATATATTACTCTAATTTTCTATTGTACTTGGTTTAACCCATATAGTAGGAATTGTATCTTGCTAACAATGAGAATAAATTTTAAATAGTATGATGATGATAATATTTTTATAAACTTTGTTCTTCCTGTTGTTTAAAAAAAAAAACAGAATATTGATAACAAACTTTTTTCTAAAAAAAAGAGATTAACAGATGACCAGGCTATTTCAAGAAAGCAGAATCTAAAAATAAAGAAATTTTTTCCTGAAAAATTACACACAAAATAAATTTTTTAAAATTTCAATCCTTTATCTTATAAAGAGGAGTCAAATGTAGACAAATTTATAGAATAAATATAAAATTCTCAATAAGTTTTCTAAAATCTTTTAGTGAATTTTCTAAAAATCTTAGAATAAATAATTCTTTATTTCTTAAAAATATTAGTATTGAAAAGGTTAAAGGAAAAATGTGGAATATTATCCTATAATGATAGTTATTTTATTTACAAAAATTTATAGAATGAAATGAGAAAAATAAAGAAGAGCATTAGGAGAGATAGAAAAAATCTTATCGGAAGTTGGAAAATCATACTTCAGTATAACAAAAAAGAATGCATTTTTTTAGTCACTTCTTATAATTATGTGAATGAGACAATAGGAGAATTGTACCCTCTATCTAGAGGGAAGGAATAATATTTATTAAAAAAAATAGCTCTATAAAAAGTTCTGGACTATGTTCTGAATAGAAAGAAAAACAGAGGATGTGGGACAAAATGATGGACTGAATCTGGAACAAGCCATTTAGCTTAAATTCTGAAAAGGATGATGATAATGACATATATATATATATATATATATATCTACACTGTATCAAATTCCAGCAATCTTGTGTATTTTAGTGATTTTTATATTCACTAAAACTGAATTACTCTTTTGATGTTATTAATTTTTTTATGCATTCAGTTTTAAATAATCATACAATATATTTTATATTATGTTTATAATTTCATAAGTTTTATTCACAATGGTTTACAAACATTTTCTTTTATGAGAAATTTAACCAAATTTTGAAATCAGGATATTGTGATTTTCTATTAAAAAAGTTTTTTGTTTTCAAATTTTATTTTATAAATGCTATATACAATAATTATCAGTTATAATTACTTAGTCTTCAACTAGTCTTCTCAAAAACAATAATTATCATTATAACATATACCATAGTATTCAATGCAATATTATTATTAAACAAAATAACTTAATAATTCAATATTTAATAAAAGGATTTAATGTTTCATTTTATATACTATTAATATTACATAATACTTCAAACAAAAAGGAATATTTGCTTTTATATAAATTTATTTATAAAATCAAAATAAAGTAATGATGGCAAGCAGAGAGATGCAAGAATTTGAATTGTTCTGCATTACATTAATGAATACTAGTTATCCAAGATACTACTACATGCAATAATTTAAGTTGGACAAAAAACTATATCTTGCTATACATGAAATATAACATTAACAAATCATATATTTGTACTTTTACTTATTGTTTTTGATAACTGTTACAGTTGAAACAATTTTATTTTATTTTGATAAAACAAATAAAATTTTTAATATTTGGTATTTTAATTTGATGTCAGAAATTTTGACATATATATTGGGAAAAGAAAATACAGCTTTAATATTGGAACAATTCTGATGAATTCACAATGGTGATATAAATCATCTTTTTGATTTCATTCCCTGAAACTAGGATTAGAAACATTTGTTATATTTAAAGCATATCATATATACTTTTATATAAGCTAAGAAATGTTTATAAAGTAAAAAGTTTTATAAAAGAGGATTGACTTATGAGTCAATGAAAAATATTTTAAAATTTTCCAATGATCATAAGATTTGTCAGCTTAATCAGTGTTGTATTTATGCTCTTGTGTAAACTATACAATCTGATATATTCTAACAAAGATTGCTCTCTTACTGTTATTAAAAATACATGAATATGAATGACTATTCATAATATTTTCATCTATATTTAAATATCAGGCACCATACAAATAGGATCAAATATATATAATGTAATCACATTGCATCATCTCATGCATGCAGTGCTTTCTTTACTGTGAGAGCCAACATATTTATTCCTAATAAATATATATTTCTTCTCACTTCTCTTATTAAAAATATATATATGATAAGCTATGAATGTTCATATCTAAATACCAATATATATGGAAATATTAATTTATCGGCAACTTCACAAATAATTTCTGTAGCATGATGTTTTTTTATGAATAAATACAGTGACTATTATGCTGTACATTATCATTTAATCTATTTTATTAAATGAGAATACAGCAATCATGTTATTTATAAATAATAAAATAAGATCTTTAAACAGGAAAATAATTTATATTGTTTTCTTGCTTAAAGTGCTTATTTTATTATCTGTACTGTTATATAAGCAACAGATTTTGAGAATCTGAAGATTATGTGATGTTTATAAGCAAACAATTTGTGGCAATTTTTGATAATTTTAAATATTAAAATAAAACTTTAAATATGGGATGATTATTTTGCAATTAATTTTGGACATCAGATTTGCATTTTCAGTGATCACATATGTGCTAGTCAATTTTCTACCATCTTATCTCAACAGAGATTTTGTATTTTCAGTTTGTACTCCTATTAAAATCAAATCCTTTTAAATCAATCAACACATAACTATGAGTTTATACATACTATGTATAAATTCATAGGAAGATATCTGGAACAAATATACAAAAGATCAAAAGACATTCAAATTTTTACCCAAAATTAGAGATAGACTAAGAATTGATGGCTTTCAATTTTCTAGTGAAATCACTCAGTTTTTAATTCAGTATAGTTGTTTCAATAATTATTTTTGTCAGTTCAAGATTCTCAAAAGTGACAAATGCAATTATAGTTCAGAGAAGCTGGATTATATTCAGTATATTATTTTTGACTGTCTTTTATTCAACCATAAAACTCTTATTATGCATCTTATTAATAAAAATATAAACTGGCTTTGCCATTTGAATATCTTAGTCAGTGATGTGGAGACCCTAGATATCGTCAGATGCATTACACAGCTTAATCAATTATAGTTCTAGATGGAGATATTTTTTTTTAGTGTATATAACATTTTTAGTTAAGTTACTATTCCTGGGATTCCTATTTCATTCTGAATTCATTTGTTTATTTAGCAATCATTTCTTATTCTTAATCACAAGAATAAATCATATTTCTTTTTTTCCTAGAGGTTTCTTTGTAACAAAAGGTGGGAAGAAACCTCATATACCTAGTTACTCTCTCATAGATAACAAAAAAAAGAAGCTTCTCACAAGTGACAAAAAAATTTAAATGCTATGAATTGTCAAATTTTATGAATCCCATTTTTTTTTTTAGCTTTACTGCTAACTTTTGGTGAAGTAGCATGCCACATGAAATGTCGAATGGTGAATGGTGATATCTTCATATCTTGGTCGGGTTTTATTATAGTTGAAAACTAAATCTTTTAACTGAAACATTTAAAAGACTTGTGATAGTCACAATTTGGCAAAATCAAAATGGATCTTCTTTTAAGCAACATCCAAATAATAATAAATGCACATTAACTACAAATAATCTTATTTATGTTAATCTTTGTTTCTAAGTTCTTTCAATATTTCCTACTATTCTTCATTCCTTTGCAGATCAACATTGAACATAGATATTCTATATATTTTCTCTTTCTTTATATTGCTATAGTTATCTTTCTTATTCCATAATGCAGCAAATTAGGGTTTCCCAGCAGGAATTCCTTCCTGCCCATTCTTAGGAATTTTTTTCATTTTCCATTCCTGAGAAAACTGGCCCAAGAATTGGGAAAAGTGGCTCCTCGAACCCAGTAATACCCACAATGGAAAATAAATTTATTACTCACAATGTATCTTTTAGGCATTTTTCCTATTTATTGCTATCTAAAATTACATTATGTTACAATATTACACGATACTAGAAATCAGATTACACGACACCAGAATCAGATTACACATGACCAGCTAATTTTAACTCTTGTAAATCAAGCACATTTGATTATGGAGAACAGAAAACAATTTGTATTTACACAGAAAAATATTTATTTTCATAACCAGGATTTGACTGCAAAGTCATCTTCGTAATCAACCTCCATTTTGGAAATTTTATTTACTCATTTTTTTGCATAAGAGATTCTTTATATCCTAGACTTCTTTATATTGCTATAAGTTATCTTTTTTATTCCATAATGGAGCAAATATTGTAGATTGTTAAGCTGGTATGCTATCTTTTGCCCTATTTTCCTTTATTTTCTTTTTGTCATTTTAAACAGGATATATAGTGCAACTATACAGTTGAGAGTCTATAATCCAACACTTCCAGAGTCCAACAGTATGTGAACCGTTGCGTCACCACATGAAATTTTCATGTCAACTTGTCGATGTTTGAAAAAACAGCCACTTGAAATTTTCATGTTACAACTTGTTGATGTATGACGTAAACAAATTGTCAATTTTGCTATTCATTCACTGTGTAGTCATTATAGTCAGACTAATTTTTAAGTTCAGTACACTGTTTACTGTAAAATAGTGTTTTTACTGTACAGTGTTTGTTATTTATCTTTACATAATGTTTTTACTGTATCAGTGTTTGTTGTTTATCTTTACATAATGTCACAAAGTGGAAAAAGTGAAAAACAAAAACACAAGACATTGACTATGGTCAAAAAGGCAAAAATAATTAAAAACTTGACTTGAGAGAAAAGTTTAATGATTTGACTTCATTTTATGATATTGGACAAGCTACCATTTACGACATTAAAATAATAATAATAATAATAATAATAATAATCATCAGGATAAAATTGAGGGGTTTGTGAATGATTTGAACTGCAAGAGCGGTGACAGGAAAGTCTTAAAAAATTGAGTGTATTTGTTTGTGTAACTCCATTTTTTTCATTGAACATCCAATAATTCGACAAATCTCTGAAATCCAAAAAACCCCGGAACCATATGTGTCAGATTAGGGAGACTCTACTGTATATTTCTTCCTAGTTTCTGTTTCTGCAGGTTGGTTGTTGGTTACAGGTATAGAGATCCTATTATTGTGTTGCTGCAGCTTTTTTAAGAGAATTAATTAGACTTTATTTTTTATTGTGGAATTATTAGTGGTATAGCCATACTTGTAACCTTGTTTGAGAGTGTTGTTGTACTCTTGTATTTTATCTTCATATTTAATGTGCGTGGATTTTAGAAGAAAGCACTTTAAAAAAATTGTAGGAGAAAAGATCCAATGACCATGCCAGTATAATGATAAAGGTACAAATTGGTTTTTTTTATACTCTTTCATATTGTATTCTCTGTTCGTTATATCTACTTTTACATCTAGAACCTGGAATTCGGTTGATGTAAGTTTAAAAACAGATTAAATTACATCTATGGTATCATCAATAAATTACTTTGTCTATGTTATTGAAAATATTAACAACCTATTACGTAAAAAGACCTGACTATATAATCTATAATAAGATTTCCATGTAGATCTATGTAAATTTCTATGTAACTTTTGCAGAATATTGAAGATTCTTAGACATCAAATTGGGCACAACTGATTAGCCAAAAATTCTTCTGAAGAATGATAAACAATCACAAACAATTTGATGTACTACAGTCCGGCTGAGCGAAATGTGCAGTTTTGATCATGTGCATTAGTACAAGATCAGGACGTCTCCATTATCCAAATAGGGAGTGTCATGTACCGAACACGTGTTCGAAAGTAATTACAAAGAAGAAATGATCTTTCTGAGTCTGAATAATGATTTTCAGTTTATGAGTTGTCAGTGGGGACATTCACATAGGCGACTCTCCCTATTTGGATAATGGAGACGTCCCGATCTTGTATTAATGCACATGATCAAAACTGCACATTTCACTCAGCCGGACAGTAAACAATATTTATAGAATAATAATTTGATTAAGACATAAAAAAATAAAGTTTGTCTTCATTAAGAAATTATTATGATGATTTATTAGAAGAATATATCTGTAATATATAGTTTTCTAATACAATATTCTCCTTCTAATATTCTTATAAATACAGTGCAATTTTTTTAAACTTAGTTTACAACTTTGAAATTTTATTACAGATGAAGTTTTGTAACTATAGCCAATAAATAAATATAATTATGTTGATAAATACTCAAAATTTTAAATATCCAATTTGTTAAGTTTCTATGATGTTTGTAATCTAATATTCTTTAACAAGTGAATAAAATATTTCACAGATAATATAACAAAAATTAGTTTTAAAATATTTTATAAAAAAATAAAAATATCATTATTTTATTGAAACATAAATTGAATGCTTTTATGCTATCTTTTCAAAAATAAGACCATTGTAATAAATTTTGTATAAGGAAAAAAAAAAAAAGACTAATACAATAGATTCTGCTTAATTGTGACACATCAGGACTAAGCCATTTTGTCCCAATTAAACGAAATAATAATAAATTCTAAAATAAATATATAATTCGTAGGTAAATAAATAATAGGTAAAAAAAATAATAATTAGGTATATTTTAATGTACTTTATTAAAATAGGTACCTCTAATAATTAGGTACCTATTTTAATGATTTATTAAAATAGGTATCCTAATGTAATTAGGTACCTATTTTAATGCTTTATTAAAATAGGTACCTAATTATTACTGTTTTACCGATCTCCTCTGACTTCTTCTTCAATACTGGCCGCTGATATTCACGCCTCACCCGCTAACTATAAAAATCCATTGATCTAATGCTTCTTCGACTTCTGAATTCTTTCCATCACACTTTCTTTTGAATATTCCTGGAATTTCTTTCTATAATGACCACTCCTCACACAGCTGATTTTCTGGTTGTAGAAAATGTGCTAATGTAGATTTTGGTACACCAGTTATATCAGGAGTCTACAATGGCTTGTATTAAATGGCTGGCTTTATTAATTTTATCCAGCCAATGATGGCTTGTATTAAATGGTTGGCTTTTAATTTTATCCAGCAAAGCAAGTCTACAATGGCTTGTATTAAATGGCTGGTTTTTAATTTTATCCAGCAAGCAATTTTATATATTAAATGGCTGGCTTTTAATTTTATCCAGCAAAACAATTTTACTTGAAAGTGTAACTCCTTTTCTTGCATTAAAAAGATTTAAAATTTTAAATAAAATCGACACTGTAAATGAAATCGCTAGGTACAGTAACGATACATTCTTAAGTAGAGCACACTTGCCAGACTCATGATGATAGATAACTGATTCTCATCACACTAGTGTTACCAAAACAGTATTGTTATGTATTATTTATCAATGATGATATTTACTTATAATTTTATTAAAGAATGGAGTGATGATATTTACTTATAATTTTACTAAAGAATGGATGTTTATATTAGTGTAGTGACAGTGTGTCGATGATGTGTAGATAATAAGATGATAAACGACCCGCTCCATTGTGTTAGTCTATATTATCTTCTAGAAAGGTTTAACCTGAAAAATTACTGGTACAATAAAATGTTATAATAATTATGATCCCATTGATGACAGGATCTAGAACAGGGGTGGGCATAAGGCGGCCCACCTTTTGCCCACCCATTCTAGATCCTGTCTAAAAGAGAAAAATCCAAAAATTTCAATTTTTGAGGCCATTAAATTTGCCCCAAAAAACTGAAAATTTTAAAAACAATTTTTGTTGACAGATGGTACAATATCTTTAAGCAGTTCTATATTCTTAAAATTACAATTATTATTTAGGTCTGCTTTTTATTATTAACTTTAAATATTTTATTTCTGAAATTAATAATGCTTAAAAAATAATAAAACAGTATTTAAATTAAAACTTATGTCTTCATTGTTTTCATGATTTATTCCATATTTGACAGTCAACCTGGATGCTTGGAAAATAATTTAAATAGCCATTTTCAAAGAAAATCCCTAATTTTTGAGTTATTTTATTTTTGTAACTAATAATTATTTCCAATATGTTGGTCATTTAGAAACATTTCTCATAAGGACAGATGCTCTGGATTTCAAGTTTGCATTTAGAGTTATGCCAATCCACAAATTTGGAATCTCCAAGGCATGTAGCTCCAGTGAAATTGGCATCAAAAATCACAGAGGTAGAGCTCCTAGTATAATATAAAATGTAGTTTTAATTTTACCATGATAACTACATAATTTATATTGCAGAAATTCTTCAAAATGCCCATATTAATATATGTTAGAAATACTTTTCGAAATATTAACTGCTTAAACTCCAAATATTGAACAACATGTATATGAAAGCACTATAAGCAGCTGAGAGAACAACGTAAATAATACTTTATTATAACAAACGTTTTAGGCTAACTAAAGCCATCATCAGGTTACATATCAACATTATTAATGACAATAACGTTCTAGAACAATCAGTTTCAACAAGATTGTTCTAGAATGTTATTGTCATTAATAATATTGATATATAACCTGATGATGGCTTTAATTAGCCGAAAACGTTTGTTATAATAAAGTATTATTTACGTTGTTCTCTCAGCTGCTTATAGTGCTTTCATCTATATGTTATGTTAGAAATGTCTACATATTACTAAATATAATTAATTATGGTGATGATATGAAATTTTAAAGTTTTGAACATATGTTCAACAATTATCAAGCATATTATAAATAATCAAAAATCTTACTAACAATAATTATTAATTATTAATAGATTATTATTTATTTGTTAAATAATGCAGCTACTAACTATTTTTGTGAATTATGTATTAATCAAGCAATTTTAATATATATGCTGACAATTTTTTGTTATTTGGAATCAATTAAATTTTACTTAACAAATTAATTCTTTTAAAATATTGATTAAATGATATATATTGTAATTTTCTACATTTCTTAATTCTAAAATTTTTCTACTGTATAAAAAGAATATATCAAAATAAGTTAAAATTATCATCTTATGAAACAGTTAATCAATAGTTTAAAATATTTTAACTTGAGAATAAAATTTAGAAAGAAAAATAACCTTATATAAAATAAGCAAAGCATAACAGACTTCTTATAGTTTACTTTTATTTAGGATTTACAGTAAGCCAAATAAGTACACAACAAATAAAGTAAGTACATATAAGTATATAAGTAAACATTTTATATGGCTTATAGTTTACTTTTATTAAGCACAGTATATTATTGCTGGAAAAATATATAAATAATCAAGATAATTATTTAAAAATCTAACAATTATTTCAAGAATTACTTCAGTTACAGAATAATCATTAAATTTTCCGACTCTACAATATATATACAATAATGGTACCTCATTTGTATTCCATCGATGTCTTTGTGTTGGAAAATAATCTGCTCTGGGAATGCTCTCCAAACTTTTCGGTAGCACATGTTTGCCATCTTCTGTTTCTATTTTGAATATAAAAATATATATAATATGCATTTATATTAAATTTTACAATTCATAAGATAAATTATGAAAGTAGTTATCAAAATTGCTATAAAATTTATCTATACAAAAACAATTCTAAATTTATAAAAATGATAAAAATAAATATAAACTTAGATCTAGGATTAGATCAATTGTATTGATAAACTTTACCTGTGATTACAGAAAAACATATTTAATCTTCATTTTTGAAATAAGGAAAACAAAGACCAAAAAATAAATACTCAAATTATTTATAATACAAAAAATAAAAAAATTCTCATTTTTATGAAATAAAAAAATTTATGATAAATGCAAAATAATGACTAGAATAATGAAAATAGGATAATTATTGCAACAAATAAAATATGATTATACACAAATAAAATTTTTATTCTGTGTTTAATAAGAATAAATTTTTGCAAATGTATCATGTTGCTTTCACATAGAATTGACATAAAATTTGTTTGTAGTTTAAAAATAGTCAATTTCAAAATAAATTTTTCATATAATTTATATATTGTTATTAAAAATGTTTAAAAAACAATATTTGAGCCATTAAAAAAATGTTTAAAAATACTGAAAGAATCATGGAATTTAAAATACAATCTCATTGATGTGAATCAATAATCTTCTCATTTAAAATGGATTTAATGATTCTCACTTATTTGCTACATTTACTTCTTTAATTTGATTTAAGAAGGTTTTAATAAAGCTAATGTTAATAATTAATCTATATATTTGATTTCCTAACAGTTGCAATTTTTTCAAGGAATAATTTATACATATACATAAAAATATTTCCTGCTGAACAAACATCTAAAGCTAAATTAACTACTAGTGTATTTTAGAATTAAACTGCAATTTCTAATAATTATTTTAAATGAAGGCTACAGTGCCACCATCTGTTGATTATTAATTAATTAATTAATTTAAATTTTGGCTAAGGTGACACAAATTAATATTAAATAATTAGACTGTAATTTTTAACAAATTTTTCCTGAAATGAAAATCATGCCACTATTCAGAATGCCTCATTTTATAAGTTAGATTATTGTGACGGGATGGCCCTAGATCCCTCCTGAAAAAATGAAATGAATGAAGATGTGGGACCCAGATCTGAATTTGGATCCTCCAGGATAGTAAGCCACAGCTTTACCATATAGCTCAGCTTCAATTACTGTAGAATATGTTTCCTGCTGAAATACAAAACCAAAACTTTTTTAATTTTGGATAAAAACAGCCAATGTTTAATACTTTATAAATTCACAGAGAAAATAGTAGAGATTTATCTTAGTGTTAATATAGCTTTTCACAGACTTTTCTTTTTAATTTCTATTTTCTGCTAATACGGATTTAATTAAAAAGTTTTATTTCTAAACATATATTCAAGAAGTGGAGAATTGCCTTGTAATCTAATATCTTTTTTTTCAACATAAATTTTAAACATTCAAACATATTTAATTTTTTATTTTAAGTCAATTAGAATGAGAAAAGTTTTAAAGTATTTTGATATACAGGTTTACAATTTATGATAAGATTTTACAATTACCCTTACAATATTCCAAACTTGGCTATTTTCATAGCATATTGGCTAGAAATACTTCTTTTGCTTTATTCAGTTGCCTAGTAAAGCATTTGTTTACCATTGGGGATATGAGTGAGTCCAGATAAAATTTCATATTATTTTATTAATTATTTTTTACCAAACTTCAAGAGAATTATTCCAATTGAACCTAATACTTGCCAAATTTTAATCCCTTAATACAGTGGTTTCCAAATTGTGTGTGTGTTGCACCTCCCTTTTTTCATAAAAATTGGCATGCCCCATTTTCATCACAATCTAATTTTATAAATACTTTTCTACTTACAATTTAATACTACAAAATGTGGGGATCGGAACTCTGGATGTAATTAAGTTGTAATTAAGATATAATTAAGACAAAACAAGAGAAACGAGAGATGTAGAAAAGAATTTAGGAGGAGGGAAGCAACACACTGTTAAAATAAATATAATGAAAAATATCAATGCACCATGTTGTATTTTGACCATCTCATGGTCTTTCGCCCCTAATAACAATAAATCGCAAACTATGTTTACGTATAGTGTCAAGTCAATAAGGAGGAAAACAACACCTGGTATGTCAAAGTTACTAAGTCGAAAACATCCTGTCTCTCCCTGGGAGAAAGGTCAGAAAAAAGGACACACTATTTAACAGCGAACATGAGCCTCGATCTGGGCTGCTGTCTGGTTCCACGACTTCCAAGTTCACGAGTCCCACGTCCAACAGTTGGTTCACTCGTCTCTGTTCCACCATTAGCCAAAGCCTGCTGATCTACAAAATACCCATTCCCATTTTCATCCAGGAACAGACTTCCCTGTCCTCCGACAATTTTAACTAATTGTTATTATTCATCACTGTCCTCGACTAATTTCAATGTAATCAGTTCAATTACCGATAGGTTTAGCAGTCTTACACTTGATTGAAGAGGAGCTTGATAATATAACAGCAATTTAAAATCTACTTCATTCAGCCTAGATTCTTCGTCTTGAGAACATCGACCATCTTGTGAATATATTGGTATGTGCTAAGAACTAAAGACTAACAATTTACAAACTAAAGACTGATTTATAGCAACAGTAGTCTGTGCTACTCTTTGTATACCTCTTCATATAGGATTGTCAAGAACACAGTTATCTCTCTCAAATGACAATATCTATTATTGTAATGGAATCTTTTGTGTAATTAAAGGAAGTTGTTCTTGTTGAACATAGTCTTCGATTCATTTGCTGAAACCTCATTACCCATTCTTACACACGTCCCACACTACATTTAGGCCAACGCCTATCAACACCGTCCCTCGATCTCACAAAAACAATATACCATATTTTGTATAAATAAAGTTCTTATACAAAAATATATATATATATTTATTAGGGTGTAATAATTTTTAATATAATTAAACAAACTTACAAAAAACAAGAAAAATAGAATATGTGTTTAATACAACATAATATTTAAATGGAATGGATGGGCTGGTTTTTCAGTACCAATACTCTCAAACTGGGTGTCATCGAAGACATCACTACTTGCCATTCTTTTCACTAAACAACATCGTTATTTGTCTTTAAAATAACTATAGCAGAAAGTTTCTGGTTACATGGATATATGTACTGTATTTATAACCCTTTTGCTGATTCATTTTTTTCGACAACAAGTTGAATTTATTTTGTGTCAGAAATAATTGTAAAAAATATTATTTTTTTAATTCTTGCACACCCCTCTTGGAAGAAGGTCACACCCCACAGTTTAGAAAACACTGCCTTAATATATTATGGAAATTTTAATTTGAAATAATTTAGACTAATTTTAGTACCATCTCCTAATTAATAAATATACTAATGATTAAAATAAAAGAGTGGCACCATCTATGAATTAATAATTAAACTAGTATTAACTAATTTATATGAAGAAAAAAATTTGATTCAGCCCAGGATTGAACCAGGGACCTTCAGATTACTGTCCCAATGTCAGCTACATAGCTTTGATGTGTCTAGTGGTTATGACATTGGGATAGTAACCCTGGTTTGATCCCGGGCTGAGGAATTTTTTCTTCAGATAAATTAGTTAATAAATTTTAGTTTAATTATTACTTCATAGATGGCACTACTCTCTAACTTAACCATTAGTATATTTATTAATTAGGAAATGGAGCTAAAGTCTAAATTATTTCAAATTATTAAAATTTTTGTCATAATATATCAAGGAATTAAAATTTGGCAAGTATTAGTTCAATTATCTTATCATCTTGGAAAATAATCAGTCCTATACAGCACTAAAGCAAGTGGAATATTTTTTATTGTGGCATAACGTTTTCGAACCATATGACAAACATTAACATTTTTGTGAATGAAATCAACTAAATTAGTTCCAGTAGAACTTTTATTCTTTGAACGAATAAAGACAGTTTTCTCATCATTCTTAAAAACAGGTTTTTTCACCATGGCAGAAAAAAGTGGTTTAGAAGCCACTGGAGTAGAAGCCACTTGGGCTGAAGCTAAAGAAGCAATTTCCTTATTATGTTGCTCCTTAATGAAATCAATCGTCTTATTCATGTAGACAATAAATTCACAGAAAACAGCTTCCATTCTATTAACATTATTCCTCATATTATCTTTATATTCAGTTTTAATTCTGCTACGATCAATGTTCGTATGAAAGAACTCATAACTAATATGAAATTGTTCAAAAAGTCGTTTTTGAACTGACTCAACATTTTTTTCATCATTAATGTTAAAGAACTTTGGGTAATTAGGAGGAGGCACAACGGGAAAATCCTTGAATGCCATCAAAAACCAAGAAAAAACCACAAAAAGTGAAGAAAAAGAGAAACAAGTGCAAAAACACCTTAAAACTAACCCCAGAATTGTATTTGAAGTACTTCAAACAGTTCTCAATATAATATCTAAATGGTATGAAAAAGTTTCTCAGTCCTAACTGTTAATCTGTCAAACTGTAATTGTATCTTTTACTCAAAGAAGGCAGTTGATAGAAAAAGAACCATCACTCTTTGGCAACATACATTGAAGCAAGCATCTTAAGCAGAATTGTTATTCAACTTGAATTTAAAAGTAACAAAAACATCTAACAGACATTTAAAATTCAGAAACAGAAAGATGCAAAGATATATTAAAAAATATAGTTCACATATTAATATTAGAAATATCTATTTCCATTTAAATTGTAATTTTATTTCTAATGTTAGAATTATATTTGGCCTCTTAACTAAAGATTTATTACATATACTTTTTTACTTGCTTTCATAAATAATGATGATTTCATTGGTAGTGGTAGTAGTAGAGGAAAGGCTTTAAAAAATCCTAACATTGCAACTATCCAGTGATCTATTGTGCACTCCTAACAGTTCTCATAAGTCTTTGAGAGAGATTTTTTATATATATATATATATAAATGGGATCATAAAAAGATCTGTGTGAAGGAAAATGAAATCCTAGAAAATTATATCTTAGATCTGATCTCACATGCAGCAACAGACAATGGAAAATGTTGAAAATGATGACAGAACCTTGATGTTCCATTGCTGCTGTTTTGGTTCTCAATTGCAGAAATTCAGTTTGCAGATTGACACATTTGTTATCTATCAGTATACATCTGAAACGCAATTATAAACAAAGAAAACTGCATCAGAGAAGAACATTGCTATATTATATTTTTTTAGTTTGCATATTTTAATTATAGATAAATTCAAAATTGTAGAAAATATTAATTTTAAATAAGAAAATTCTTTCAAAATTGACAAAAATTAGCATTTAGTGATAGTTCACCACCATAATTTTAGTTTACAATTGATGAAATACAATAATGTATCATGGTTTCTCACAAATATTTTTCTTTATTTTTATATTATGCATAAATTTAATTATAATATAGTAAATATAAAACTGTTATAAATTAAATTTATAACTTAGACTTCATTAAAATGAAGAAATAGTATTTTTATTTCATTTCCTTGATAATTATAAATTAATATCACATTAAATAAAATTTTAGCAATTTCATTTATTCATTGAAATACTGTATATCAATGAATAAATGAAAAGAAAGCATTGGTAAAAATCAATTATTAATTGATTTTATTTGTTAAAAATATTCTTTTTTTCCCTCATAACCATCCATTATTGAAACAATTATCTTTAGAAATTCATATATATTGTATCTCTTTGGTTAATGCTAAATCCAATATTAAGTCCACCACAAAATCTCCACATGATCTTGCTTTTTGTTTGTTGCTCTCTCTAATTATAAAATATTTTCTGTTATTAAATTAATTTAATAAGCAAATTAATTAATTTTGGTTTTATTAAATTATATCTAATCCAATTATATTGCAGTCGATATTTATTATGGAAATAATCCTACTCAACTTATATTCATATTTTAAACTCATTATTATTCATATTGTCTTTTTAATTTAATTTAAACAGGAATCCTTAAAACATTGAGCAACCATTATGTTTAAACTGAACAAGTTGCTAATGGCAACATGTCATCATTCATAAGTTGGCTTCTCAATGGTCAAATTTTTGACATTCTGCAAAGCGGAACAGCAAAACTTCACATTTCTGAAGTCTATATTCCATTATCAACATAAAAATAACAACATTTTGCCATTCTATTGGCAATTCCATCATTCATTGCTACATGTGAAGAATCAAACTTTAGTCCTGGAAGAGCTATCACATTCATACAATATGTGGTATCTCTCCCTGATATCTTCTACAAATTGAGACTATTAGAAATCCAATTAAGTGAAGTTGTTTCCTAAGATGACAGTGTATTGTAAGGAGCCTGTAATAATCTTTACTTGACTTACATGCAATGCAAGCAATTCTATAGATTTCTGAAATGATTGGCCTAAAATAAGTATTTGTTTTCCTCAGTCCAGAAATTCATCTCCAGTGAGAGATAATGTGATACCAATCAGATCCTGACAACTTATCCAAATGCTTATGGCAGGTTCAGTTCCAACAGATGGACAAGAAACCCCCTTTCTTGATCAGTCATCTGCAACCTACTGCCTTCAATCTCTCCTGGCACCCAAATAAAACTCTGTTCCTGGTTAACAATGAGATGATTGTATTCCCACATAAACTTTGATGTGAAACAGAGCTATCAGATCAGCATCCACTCTAGCATTTATGAAGCCCTGGACAAAAAGACAAATTGCCACCCCTTAAACATATACTTTTAAAAATACATAAGGTGGAGTAGGGTAAGGGCATAGTTGGGGAAGTGCATTATCGGGCTTTTTTTTATTATAAGATAAGCGAAATTTTGCTATTTGATATTGTAGTAATCTACTACAATTTAATATTAATCTATCGACATAGATAACACACAATGAATGATGGGATTCCAGTATTTACATCAACCTTTACAAAAGCGTCATGTCCGAACAGCACCACTTTGACAATATCTTAAAAGTGCAATAATTCTTAAGATAATTTCACATTAGGAGCTTTTTTTTTTGGTAATTATGAAGAATATTAATTAAAGTTTATATTAAATAAACAATATTTTTTGATATTTCAAAATTTATTGAGAAAAATTCTGGTAAGCTCTCGCCCCATAAATATTGTTACCTGGGGTAAATGCAGATCGGCACCTTAGGGTAATGGCATATTAGGCTGCTCTAGTCTCATAATATGTTCAATTTTATTTTTTTTTGTGTTAAACAATTTAATTTGTTTATTAACTTCTTTTTCTAGTATATAACATGGTTGGCAGTTAGGTCGGAAAAACCAACAGGACGATTATTCAAAAGAAATGAACAGAATGTGAATGTTGTTGAGATGATGATTGATAAATGCAAAGATATCAATTAAAATTTCCATATAAACCATTTTTTATTTGATGAGAACATTTTGTCATATTAAATAACAAAATGTGTGCTTTGTTACTTTAAAAAAATTAAAAAAGTGATATAAAGTAAATAATACGAGATGCAATATAGTGAAATAAAACAAAAATATAAAGTGATATAAATACACAAGTTGTTACTAAACAATTTGTGTACTTACATCACTTTATATTTTTGTTTTATTTCACGTACACGCATCTCACATTTCATTTCTTGTTTCATATTCAATTCTTGTTTGCTTAACAAAGGATAACTCTAAAACGAAACCTATATTAATGTGGTAAAAAGCATTTTATAGTGATTTGTTCATAATTCTGCTCTTGCCAATTAGCATGCTTTTTAATAAACTTCGAAGCTTTTTTAACTTGCATGTACACTCTTACCCCATTTTGGATTAAGTGCAGAGTATCTGACATTTTGTACGATCTTGTAGCAAATTTAAAATTTTCAAAGATGAATTAAATGATAATAACTGTGCCATGCAATTGTTAATGACCCTGTTAAATATTTATACGATCGGTTAAAATACTTGTGTTTAAAGTCCAACTTTGCAAAAACCACTCCACACTTACCCCACTCCGCCTTATCTTTTATTTTAAATAAAAATCAAATGGTTATCATCACCGATGTATTAGCACGAATAGTGCAATTGTGTAACAAAATCGCTCTTTTATAATTAAAGGTAATAAACAAGACAATGCATGATATTCTTTCTCATTGTGTTTCAAACAAGTTCACATAGTACCCTGCGTGCTGTTCTATGCATTGTGCGACTTAGATATCTAGCCTTTTCTGTTATTTAATTAAACATGCTGCTCTTTTATGGTTGTTTTCTTCAGAAAGGATTGCAAATATTTTTTTACTTTTAGGCAAAAACAGTAATTACAAAATGTAAATCGCATGGTAATTTTATCCAAAGAAAAAATCGATAAATATAAATTTCAATTAATTAAGTGTTTAACTTATAAATATTTTGTCACCTTCACAACCAAAATGCCATCCTGGACAAATGTCTGGATTGCAGGCCCTGATCAGATACTTTTAATGCAGACTGATTATCTGATAGGATGTAAATATGTTTATTAACATATTCCTTATCAAGATTGTAGAACACACACAAAAATAGCATCAATTTCTGACTGAAAGACAGTGAATAAGAATAAGACATCTTTGTTCCTTTATAGTAAACCATTGCCCTTACATCAGAAGAGTTTTGAAATTGTCTGTATATCAGATTAGTCCACCTTTGATACTGGAACCAGTCTACTTCCCATGTTGGAAAAATGGGAAGCAGACTAGTCAAGGGTCAAGGGTCAGAAAAGTCAAGGGTCTAAAGAAGTTGAATCTGGGTACTATGTAATCCATGCCTGACCATTCACAAGATATTTGATAATTTGCAACACAAAGATGTAAAGATAAAAAATGAAGGGAACTGGCTCAGTTTTAAAATAGTGAATTATTATATTATATACTTTAAAAATAGATTCAGAGGATCATGTGAAATCTATTAAAATTTATTATGAAGTTTATTTTATTATTTTATTTAATACTAATAGTTTTATTCCATAAATTAGATTTATATTAAATATGTATACTTTATATGCTTTTAAAAACAAATTTATTTTTAACATGTTATTTTATATTTATATATAAATAATTTATGCAAAGCTGTTATAAAGAAAAGATTAAAATCATTGAAGGGAAAAAAATCAAAAGTACAATATAGGTGAACTTTTTACTTGCAAGCATTTAAGTTACAGTCGTATTAATGAATTAAGATTGAAAATTTATTTAACAAATAGAGCATTTTAATCTTATAATTATCTTCAGTTAAAACATATGAAACAAGTGACTAATTTATGACTGAATTTCTACTGAATAAACAAACTATATTAGCCCAAATATAATATAAATTATTGATTGCTTGGAAAAATTTCAAAGTTAGGAATCATTGTAACATTAAATTTTTAGTAAATTTCTACCATTATATAATGTTGTGCTAACATATTTAGCACTATACAGGATGCCCATGTTTCTATGGATCACGCATTTTTCTTGAAAACTATCGGGTATACATGAAAACTGTAAAACAAGTGTCCTGTTACATATTCCTTCCAAATTACAATCTGTCATTAGTATTTTTTCTGCCAATCCTCTTGCGCAGCATGTCTTTCAACTTTGTTTTCTTGAATGGAAGTGTGTTATTTTTCTAATGGAATCTAATTCTGCCGTTTTTCTGTGCAATTTTCGTGATAGAATTATTTTCCTACAATCGATATTTTTGGAGATATTTAAGAATAAAGAACCATTCAAAAAGGCAAAATTTGATCTATGATATTGCCAGTGTTAATATTTTTGTATCAAATAACTAATAAAGTTCTGTCAGATTTTTACACTATAAAGAGAAACATGATAATATGAAATAAGATATACTTGAAAAACAAATAGTTCCCATTAGCAACAATGATCTGTCGTCAATGCTTGAGCAGACTATGAATCCATATAGTATATCCATATGGATCCATCCTAGCAGACTATGGACTATGGATTAGTTGAACTCAGCATAATATGAACCTAAGAAGTCATCTAATATGTGTAATGTTTTTATTCATTATGTCTAATGAATAAAACAAATGGTAATGAAGATGCAATGTCAGGGGAATATGGGGGATGCATTAGTGTTTCCCAACTAACAAGGGAACATCGCACCCGATGTGTCTGGGATTTTGCCAATATTTTGTCATCTGAAAGAGCATAAACAGTAGATGAAGAATCACACCTATATTGGGGGCCACTACTCTAGCGTTTGAGAAAATCGCTTTTGAAAATTCAGAAATTTTTGTTTTACTTAAATAACTAATGTCAGACCTTTGACTACATGTTATAGTGGCGAAGTGGCTACGTCGGAGTTCCGACAGTCTGAGGGTGTAGGTTC